>SJYC01140382.1:0-109912 GCA_006408675.1 Madoqua kirkii
GTCTTTTCCAACGAGTCAGTTCTTCGCATCAGGTAGCCAAAGTACTGGAGTTTCAGCTTCAGCATCAGTTCTTCCAATGAATATTCAGGGCTGATTTCCTTTAGGATGGACTATGTTATTAAAGCCAAGAAATGACATGACTGGATATGAACCAACAAAGGAGGATGACTCTCTTGCAATTAGATCCCCTTTCCCTTCTCCAGCTGTCTGAGCCTCAACAGCCCCTGTGTCCAGCAGGCCTTCCTGGATGAGTGTCAGCCCACATGCCATTTTCCCATCTTCATCTTCAGAGGTGCTTATTGTCTGGTGAGTGGCCCATCCCAGGCCTCTGTGCCCCATGACTGTGAACACCAACGATGGACATGAGCCTAAGCTAAAGAATGGGCCTATGGGCGAACAAAGGGGGACTTACATTATGTTTGGGTCAAAGTGAGGCTTCCTTCCTCAGCTGTGCCCCCCTCATCCCTGGACCCTCCAAACCTCTGAAAGAAGAGCCTAGCTTTAATTGCCGAGTCAGGAGACACAACTAGAGGTAGCACCTCATACAGCTTTGGGGAATGAGGCTGTGCTCCCAGTTTGGGTCTGTACTCCATTTACTTTAGGGAGAACCGATGGTTTTAGTACTCAAGACTGTCCACGCCTAACGTGAGGACCACTGTCCACACGTGTCCACCACCTCCAGACAGGGCCATGGGGATGAGGACATCATGAGAGCCTGTGTGGGCTTTGCCTTCCTGGAAGAAAGCTGACCCAGTGAGGCCTTATTATCTACCTACTCTGCTTTTGACTGATCTAGTTCCCTTCTGTTTTTGCTTTGGGGAGGTCAGTGTCAACTTTATTAGGGAGTATTTCCATAAAGGCCTTGGAGAATTTCTTTCCATAACCCAGACCCTGTAAGAATGCTGTTTGATCAGGGTGAAAGAGGCCTGCGTGTGTTTAGCTGGTAGCATCGACAAACACATGCCTAACCCTGAGAGGCAGGGCAGGGCTGGAAACAGTGGGGAAGGTTATGGACTTTGGAGCCAGGCCATCTGAGGCTGAGTTCTGGCTCTGCAGTTTCATGTATGTCCTAGCAGAGCCTCGGTTACCTTTTGGGATCTCGGTTTTGCTGCTTGTAAAATGGAGGTAATCTCAGTCATCTCAAGGGCAAAATAATAAAAAGGTATAGATCTCCTAGTGGGTAGTGGCTGGGCGATCAGTAACTCCCAACTGTCTCCCCTCTTTAGGATCTGGTCTCTGGTAAGTCAGGAGAGGAGATACGGCTCTCCTCCATTCTATTTCTTCTCCCTGAGGCCCTCTGTCTAGTCCTCATTCATCCACTGTGGAAAGAATACCAGGTGGTTAAGCCAGAGGTTCTGGAATTTCTCATCTCAGTTTCCCCCAGTACTGGTGGGCAACTACTTCCTCCACACACTCCTTTCCCCCCAAAGGCCTCCTTTCCCTACAAGGCCTCCATATGACTGTCCTCCTCCACCCCCACCCCACACAGACTTCAAACCCATCCCCCAAAAGGAAAAGAAAGATTCCTTCTCAGTCTTTCAAGAAGGAGAACACAGTGGAGATGGTTTTGCTCTGCTGCACTCAGCTTCAGAAAAGATCAAACTGTGGGTTCCATGAAGTGCTTGTTCCCCAAAGGGAAGAACCACGAGGCCAGGCAGAGTGACTGAGGCTGTCCCAGAGGGAACAATCCAGGCAGGACCAACAGGGCTACCCTCTCCCAGATCCACCTAGAAGATGCCTCCAGAACACTCCCTGGCAGAATGTCCTATCCAGCCTGAGAGGAGTACACTAAAGGCATTCACATAGGGCCCTGTCCCACCCTGACGAGGCTTCTTGCTGTTTCTCAGTTGCCAGGGAGGAGAGCGGATGCAAGGAAACCCTCGAACAGGCACCACGGAGGCCAATGCACTTTAAATTAAGCTTCCAATGTTTACAAGAGGCCGGGCTTCCCACAATTCCCTCGGTGCACGGAGCTTTGAGGCGGTGTGTTTAGCCTGTTTGTTCTTTTAGAAGTGCGCCTGGGAAGCTGGCAGCTATTTGTTTCCGAAAGGTGGGCGCTCATCAGGTGGGTGGTCTTCGCATTTTCTGTGTGCTTTTCTTCCCTTCCTCTTCTTTTCAGGACCGCTGAGGGGTTTACTTTCCCCTGGCCCACAGAGCTCGGAGGTTTGGCTGCACAGCGCATCTGTGCTGGGTTTCCCCATAGGCCCCTGCGAAGGCGGCCCAGTTGTCTTCAGAAAGCCCGGGCGGCCCCGTGCGGGGAGTTGGGGGGGGCCGTGGGGCTGCAGCTGTGGGCCTCCTCCCTTCTGCAGGAGGCTTTGATCAGGTTTTGCGGGGGTTGCAGGCAGCCTGACCTCCCATCTCCAGCGTCTCTCAGGTGGAAAGTTCTGTTCAGCCTGTCTGCGGCTTCAAAGGCTGTCCCTCCTTCGGGCCGGGCCAGGACCGATAATGGTTCTCGTTTTGTTGTCGTGTGATCTCCCAGCAGCCCCCAGCTTTCCACTGACAGGCTGCTGCTTGTTTGCTTGGGCTGCTCCGGCTGAACTCAGGCCACCTTTCTGGTTGAGGAAACACATTGACATCCTCTCCCGTTGAGGCTCCTTTGATGGCGCAGATATGGCCGCCAGCCCAGACAAAGGTGACCGAGCCCACTGCAGCCAGGCACCTGGGGAATCAGACCCTGGCACTGGGCAGAGCAGAACATCTGAGGGGCCAAGGACTCCCTGAGCCCTGCAGGTCCACGAGGAGGAACCCTTGGCTCCGCCCTTCCTGTCTCCTCAGTCTGGGGCTGAAGGAAGGTGATGCTTTCTGCTCCAGTTCCCCCCAGGAATCCGGTCGTGGGGCCTGAAGGCGCTCACCACCCCATGAACACAGGCAGAGCAGAGGAAAGGCCACAAATCCTGGAGCTGACTATGTTTCCTGAGAACTTGAGCAATTCACTGTCTGAGCCGTAGGCACTAGGCCAGCCAAGCTCGGGAAGTTCCTTTTCTGGCCTATTATTTCCAAGGGTTGTGGCCTTACAGCTTCAGTTCTCAGCCCCAGGGGTAAACAACAGCTAATGCAGCCACTCCAGGGCCCACTTCCGGCTCCCCCACCTCCCCAACACTGCTGACCCTGGGCTCAGCCTCCCAGGGCTGGGCTGGCCAGGGTGACAGGACCAGGGCTGGATGACCACGATGGCCGTCAGTGGGCTCTGATGGGGGTGCTGCCTCACAGAGGGCTGTGCGCCTCACCATGAGGACGAGGTTAGGCTGCACACTGCCCTTTGGTTTCCTCATATTTAACATGAGGGTGGCCAAGGGCAACAGGAGCGGTCAGGAGAGCATCCTTCTTCCCCAGCCTGATAGCACAGAGCTCTTCCTTCCTTTTGATCGTACTCAAAACAACTCCAGCAATAGAACAATGAGCCTGGGAGGAGGCCGGGGGAATTTATTATGCTGCTGTCCTGCGGCTCAGCCTTGCCTGACTTTATCTCACACAGAGGTCTGCCTGGGAGGAAATCTGGCAGGTCCTTGGGTCATCTCTGGGCTCCAGCTCTCTCTGCAGCCCAAAGCGCTGGAAGGACAGGGAAGCAGCTGCCAGGTTAGCCACAGCCAGCAGGGGATCGGTATAGGTCACCTAAACCTCTGATGGGGACTCTGGGAAAGGCACAGGGACTCGAGCCAGACAAGAGGGGGCCCCAGATGTGCCGGGCTGCTCAGGACTGGGCCTCTCTAGAGCCTGTCTCTCAGCTGGTTCCCTCTCTTCTTCGTCTTGGCTGGGGAGGGAGCAATGTGGATATGTTCTCTGTGTGTGTGTGACTGTCCATCCAGTCTCTCACTTGGCAGAAGCCACTTGGCTAGGGGTTTCAGCTCTTTCTCCAGCAAGGTCTGAGAGAAGAAAGCCTCGGGGCCTTGGGGCCAAGAGGACCAAGATGGGTCTCAGTTGTGACTATATTTCTCCACAATGTGGATATTTTGCTAACCCTCTCCTGTTAGCAGGGCTTCCCAGGTGGTGCTAGTGGTAAAGAACCCACCTGCCAATGCGGGACACATAGGAGACACAAGTTCGATCACTGGTTCAGGAAAATCCTTTGAAGGAGGAAACGGCAACCCACTCCAGTACTCTTGCCTGGAGTATCCCATGGACAGAGGAGCCTGGCGGGCTACAGTCCACGAGGTCGTGAAGAGTTGGGCACGACTGCGTGCACATACACGCACGCACCATGCTACTGTTAGCAGAGTCCAAACAGGTTCTCCCAGCAAACTTACTCTGTCATCCATCACCCAGCTGTAGTGCCAGTGCTGCTAATATTCAGAAGATAAACAACCCCCCTGCCATCATCCAGCTGAGTGCTGTGGGATGTTGTGGGCATCTGGACCCACTGTCTTTGTGGAGCTTGAGCCTTTTGTAATGTTGTGGATCGAGCATAGGTAGACATGGGCTCCTTGAACAGGCTCTAGGACCTCTCAGAACCTCAGTCTCCTCATCTAAAGATGGGGATGTGAATGCTAATCTTGTGGCATTGTTTTGAGGATTATACAAGATAATGTACGTAAACGTATCTAGTACGTATTCAACATTCTATGAGTGTGGTTATTCCTGTCACCACTGTTCCCAACAGGTAGGGAGTATCTCACCTGACCTCCTTAGATTTTGAGTAACTTCTTCAAGTGAGATATGAGCCCCATGGCCAGCTGCGAGGGCCAGGTATGTGAGGAACAGAAGAGGAAATGAACCTGAAGCATAAAGTTCACCTCAGTCAGCAGCAGCAGATCCAGGACTGAACTTGGTTTTCCAGACCCTTCCGCTCTGCAGTCCCTAAATCTCTCTGTGCATCTCCCCTGTATTAGCTGCAGCAAGTGATCACAAGCCTTATGGCTTAAACAACAGAACTTCATTCTTCCACAGTTCTGGAGGCCAGAAGTCCAAAGTCAAGGTGTTGGCAGGGTTGTGTTCTTCCCTGGGGGAGGATATGTCCTTGGCTCTGCCAGCTTCACATGGCTCCAGATGCTCCTTGGCCTGTGGGGCATCACTCCAGTCTGTCACAGTCACTGTGGCCTTCTGTTCAGGGACAATTGTCATTGGATTTAGCCCACCAGGGTAATCCAGGATGATCTCATCTCAAGATCCCTAGCTTAATTACATCTGCAAAGACCCTCTTCCAGAGAAGATCACATTCACAGGTTCTAGGGATTAGGGTGTGGACATACCTTTGCAGGGGCTCCATTAAGCCCACCATACCCACTAACTCTGCAAACTGTCTCATTGGATTATGACTAAAAAGCTAAGAGCTCTCTCCTGTGGCTGGCAAGGAGGCTCTCTTCTTTCTAGGCTGACATCACCAGGTTACCATTTGATTCCCCAAAAGGGAGTGTGGCTCATCTTTGAAAGATAACCTGGCTGTTCCTTCTTTCTTTACTGGCAGATAGTAAGGATTATAGTGAGTCCCTCCTGCTCTGTGAAAAACTGAGGACCACCCCACCTCAACCATACCCAGAGACAGGGTCCAATTCAATTCAGAACTGCATCCTGGGGCCTCCTGTTCTTAGCCAGATACCTTGGGGTTTCCAACCTCATTTTGCCTCTGAGGCTTATGGCTGAGCTTCGAAGAACTACTTCCCAATGGTGTGGTGAGCCTCCTTCCCTCCAAATCCCTAGAAGCACGAATTCTCGCTGCGCTCAGGCCCTTCCCCTTTTCTCCTTGCCACCCTCCCGAGGCCCCATACTCATGGAGAACACCCAGGGGACCCATTCCTCTCTTTTCTCAGAGGCCTCCTCGGGCCCTCCTCCCTGGCCCCTCTCCTCCATTTCCTCTTTCAGACCCTTGTTCAGCCATGAAGGCCTCTGTCTAATAGAGTATCGTCCCAGGGGTTCAGCCCTCTCAGGAAGGCCTTTCCCCCAGATGGCTGAGACCTCAGCTGCCAGACTGTGGGAAAAGGAAGATTAGAATACTGCAGTATTTTTAACTCTTCCAGTCAAATAGTACTGATATGTAGATTTAAGGCAGGCCTTGCTTGCTTCCTTCTAGGTGGTTCTGAGAAAGAAACCAGTTTTGTGCCCTTTCCCTCTGAAGAATCAGATTCAGCAGGGGACTCTGCCTTACCTTTCTTCTCAACAGGCTACTATTAGTAATTCTGCTCTCACATCTCTCTCTTTAAAGGTGTTCTTCCTATTTCTGGCTCGCAGATGTTGCTGAGTGGCGTGTGGAGCATTCAACATTCACAGATGTGGGAGCTCTGAACACTGGATCACAAGCTAACAGTTCCACACTTTTACTGGAAAATGGCCAACGGTGGGAAAGGCACTGCGACCCTACAATCGTGAGGATAAAGCAGGAGTGAAGACTAACTGGAAGGAAGTGAAAGAAGACAGAGCAGACAGTGAGATTCTTCAGTGTGTTCCTTGTTTAGCTGAGAATAACACGGCAAGACAGATGGGTAAGAAGTTCATTAGTCTCTAAACATCCTTCAGCTTGTCTACCAAGGGTTCCACTTTTTTCCCTTTCCCTGTCCACATGTGTGTGCAGAATCTGTACTTCACATATAGAGTGTGAGTTCTATGTACATGGAAAATGGCCCTTTAGACCTGGGAGGGCCTCGTGTCACTTTAGAATGTGACTCCCAGAAGGACAAAATCTGACCTGTGCTGCTACATTGCTGGTGGGAATGTAAAACAGTTCAGTCACTGTGGAAAACTGTGGCAGTTCCTCCAAAAGTTAAACAAAGAATTACTATATGATCCAGCAATTCTACTAACCTCATAGAATTGAAAAGAGGTGTTTGCATAAATACATATACACATAAACTCAGAGTGGCACTATTCACAACAGCCAAAAGGTAGAAACAGTCCAAAAGTCCATCAGTGGATGAACGGATAAACAAAAAGTGGTACATCCATCATCCATACAATGGAATATTCAGTTCAGTTCAGTTCAGTCACTCAGTCATGTCTGACTCTTTGCGACCCCCTAAATTGCAGCACGCCAGGCCTCCCTGTCCATCACCAACTCCCAAAGTTCACCCAAACTCATGTCCATCGAGTTGGTGATGCCATCCACCTATCTCATCCTCTGTTGTCCCCTTCTCCTCCCGCCCCCAATCCCTCCCAGCATCAGAGTATTTTCCAATGAGTCAACTCTTCGCATGAGGTGGCCAAAGTACTGGAGTTTCAGCATCGGTCCTTCCAGTGAACACCCAGGACTGACCTCCTTGTAGTCCAAGGGACTCTCAAGAGTCTTCTCCAACACCTCAGTTCAAAAGTATTAATTATTCACTGCTCAGCTTTCTTCACAGTCTAACTCTCACATCCATACATGACCACTGGAAAAACCATAGCCTTGACTAGATGGACCTTTGTTGGCAAAGTAATGTCTCTGCTTTTGAATATGTTCTCTAGATTGGTCATAACTTTCCTTCCAAGGAGTAAGCATCTGTTAAACTAACTCTCACATCCATACATGACCACTGGAAAAACCATAGCCTTGACTAGATGGACCTTTGTTGGCAAAGTAATGTCTCTGCTTTTGAATATGTTCTCTAGATTGGTCATAACTTTCCTTCCAAGGAGTAAGCATCTGTTAATTTTATGGCTGCAGTCACCATCTGCAGTGATTTTGGAGCCCCCCAAAATAAAGTCTGACACTGTTTCCACGGTTTCCCCATCTATTTCCCATGAAGTGATGGGACCAGATACCATGATCTTAGTTTTCTGAATGTCGATGAAATATTACATGGCCATAAAAAGGAATGATATATTGATTCATGCTATAATGTGCATGAAACTCAAAAACATGCTAGTTAAAGGAGCCAGACACAAAAGGTCATACTCTATATGATTCAGTTTATATGAAATATCTAGAAGAGGTAAATCCAGAGAGACAGAACACAGATTGGTGTTTTTCACGAGCTGGAGGAAGGCTGATTGGGGAGCACTGCCTAATGGGTATGGGGTTTCCTTTTAGGGTGATGAAAATGTTTGGGAACCAGACCGAGGTGGTGGTTGTACACAAAATTGTGAAGGTACTAATTGCCACTTAATTGTTCACTTTAAAATGGTTATACTATGTGAATTTCACCTTGATAAAAATCTATAATGTGGGGGAAAAAAATGAGAAAGAAAACCCAAAGCTGACCTTTGTGTTCCAGGCACACACCCCAGGCTCTGCTCTCATTTTCACTTCATAGTGCCTTCCTGGGCAGACCTGTGTGCCCATTTTCAGTGCCAAGGCACCCAGTTGGCTTAGGGTGCAGATTACCGTCAGCCTTGCTCTTGATCCCACTTCAGAGACACATCCTGTAAAATGCCGTGACTAAAGTTGAGTCTGCACAGAGGCAAGCAAACGTTCTGGCAGAGAACAATGGGTGCAGGTGAGAACACCGTCATAGCCAGACTGTTGTTTCCCAATATTTGGGTTTTGTGGCGGTAAAATGGCCTTTCCAAACAAGATGAATGGGCTTGTATATTTCTTTGTCTTTAAGAATTTCTACAGGCTGCAAAGAAGAAAAAGAACACAAGTGGCAATACACCTAGAAAAGCATATTTAAGGCCTGCCTAAAGCACACAAAGCCCGTCTAGGACTCTTTGAAACTGTTGTTTGCTGAGTTAGGAAGTAGAAAGTTCATGCTCCTATTACAGTTGCTCCAACTCTGAGAAATACGGAGAGACCTTTTGGTTTTGTGCTTTTAGGACAGAGAAGATTTGGGACGTAAGAGGAGAAAAATGCCTATAAGGAGACCTGGGGGCACAGGGAGTTCTCCCTGCTAACTGGGGCAGAAAGTTGTAAGTCTGATGACTGAACAGTCAGTCATTCACGCCCTCACTCACTCACCCACTGACTCGCTCATTCAGCATAGGCCTGCACCAGCAGACAATGGGTCAGGATACTAGCTGGAGCAGCCAGAGGAGCCCCAGGCCCTGGCCTTCCTGCCTTTGCAGCTCAGCGAGAGAGTAGGGGTGGGCACCCTGGGAATGTCATGGGCATAGTGCTCAGACAGAAGCAGAGGGCCATGAGAGCTCCAGAGTCGCTGCCTGGGGTGATGGGAAAGGCCTCCCAGCACGGTGACATATGAACCCACAGTCGAACAGGACTGCGATAAGGGATGAGCATTTCAGGCAGGTAAGCACAGCATCCGTGCTGGTCCAAAAGCCAGGAAAACAGGTGGCCCCTCTGGGATTCTGGGAACCTGGCATTTGGGAGGCTGGAGAGGGCTGTAGAGAGGAAGGGAGGCTGTCCAGGCAGGTCAGGGCCAGGCTAGGAAGAGCCTTGCATTTGACCCAGTTCTTTCTGCTGACTTTCCTTTTCCTAAGAACAGCAGCCAAATATTTATCATAAGGCATTCCCTTTAATCCTCTCAATAGCCCCTTTATACAGATGAAGACACTGAGGCTCAAAAAGGTTAAGCAATATCCCTAAGAGGGCTGCACACATCACTGGATGTATAAGGTGTAAAGAAATGCCCTACATAGCTGAGCAGTTAGCACGGCGGAGGCAGGGAGGAGAAGGTTCAGGCAGGGCTCTAACTGCATGTGAAATATTTCATTTCTTAAGCTGGGTGTGGGTCAGTGTTGCTCCTTAAGCCTTTCTGTATGTGTGCAATTTTCCTAATGACTTTTCAAGTATTGGGGTAGCTTCAGTGTTGGAAAGCTTGCAGTGCAAGGAGGCTGAGGAGCTCTTGGAAGCACAAGAGCTGCCCTTTCATGTTCCAATGCCTGCTGAGCTTCCCACTGTGTGGCATGTAAGTCGCTATGTTTTTATTCCCCTTGCCAAGGTCTCAGTGGCAACATTTGTACAGAAAAAAGGACAAGGAGGAGGTCTGACCCTCCTGGCCCTTGGGCAGATGGTTACTGGGACTGAATGTTTCCCAGGGAAGGATGCAGGAGGCGAGAGGAATGAGTCTAAGCTCCAATTTTTGTCCTTGGGGACAGTTTATACCCTGCTTGATGGTTATATTCTGAGTTCTTTTTCAAGTGAATTTCCCTTCAGTTACACTGTTTGCTTTTCCTGCTAGAGCATCCTGCCCCCTCCAGTGCAGACTCCAGGAGGAGACCCAGCCCCTGCCTTCCTGATATGCACAGCTTAGAACAAGAGCCGTCTGCCCATCGGACATCCTTACCATTTCCAGCTATTGAGTGTAATCAGGTGTGCCAGGATCTGATTTCAAAGCCCAAAGCAAAGGCACTCTGAAGAATCCTCTCTCCCCGTTGCTCTGGTGGGAGATACGGGGGACTGAACAAACAGGATGTGCTGAGAGCACCACAGAGCACTGCCTCGGCAAGACGGGAGGATGGGATGCAGGGCTGGAATAGACGGTCTGTGAGCTGGGGCACTGGCATGTATGGCAAGTCATGCCCAAGAGAAACAAGAACAAAATGAACAGACACCCTGATTCATCTGACAGCCTCTCTGGATGGTTTTTGATAGACAGTAGCACTCTTCCAGGGTCCAGGGAGTTACTAAATCCCTGCCCTACTAGAAGATTCCGACTCTGGCCATTTGCAGAGAATGTTGGTGTTTTGGAAATTAAACTCGCCATGCTTTGTAGGGTAGGAGAGGAGTGGAGCTCAGGGATTCACAGCAAGTCAGGCCTGATGTGGGGCGCAAGTAGGGAAGCTGCAATGGGTGCAGTGTTTCAGTCCTGGTGAATCCATTGGTTTCTCTCTTTTATCCCAGACTCTGATTTTATCCCAGATTGCTGATTGGACTTGGTAACTTAGTAAACTCTCTCAATCATGAACTTGAAAAAGTACAAAATCATTTCAGAGAACAAAATCTTTCTTAAAATGATATGGGCCTAGGGAAAATTTCAGTACTTTCTCCTCTTCTTCCCACTGTCTACATTTTTACATAGGAGAAATCAGAGATTAAGATAAGTGTTCATCAAGACCAAGAGCGGAAGCAACTTACACTGGGAGAAAGAGAGTGTCCCTGGAGATAGACTGATGCCCTTGCCAGTGGCAGAACTTGGTATCTGCATCTGGTGCACCATCTTCAGAGAGCCCATCACTGGTGGCTTCAGCCGGGGGCGCTTGGAACATTGCCTACAGGCTCCTCCGCTTCTTACAGTTACTGGGGGATGCACCTGGCATTTCATGGATGAGGCAGGAAGGACAAAGTCCCGTAGTACACAGGAGAGTCCCACACAACTGAAGAACTACTCCAGCCTTTTACTAACAGCAGGCGTGGCTTTCAGCAATAGTGAAGGAAAAAAAATCCAGCTAAGGGTGGGTTATGGAAAGCACAGTGAACATGTGAGTTACAAATGATTTCTGTTTATGCAAAAAGATGACATGATTGGAGCTTTTCCTTGATGTGGCCAGAGCGGAAATGGAATGTGAGGTCCTTGGGGGAATACTAGCTGCATCATATGGACTAACTAGGGCTGTGTTTTTGAAGGGGGCAAGGGAAGCCAGCAGATACCATCCAGATTTTTCTTAAAGGGAGAGATGTGAAATCCATCATTCTGCTCATAAGCAAAGGACCCCCAGAAGGAATGTGAATTCTAGGGAGATTTTAAGCACAAACACAATGTCTTTCAAAACTTGATTTATGATTCAAGATGAACCACTGCTAACACTGGGGTTACCAAGCCACAGAGGGTGGGATAGGCAGGCCAGTTAATCAAAAGGTGGAAGGAGCCTCCTTCAGGTGAGTTAATATACAAAGGGAAGACATGAGCCAGGTGGAGAAGAGAAAGCCCAGAAGAAAGAAACACCCATTCCCTGAGCTGGTGTGGCCAGGAGACTGATCTGCTCGAGGGGAGCCTGGAGGGCTGATCTAACTTGAATTCTCTCTCAGAACCACTGTGGCCGGAGCTTGTCTAAGTAGAACTGAAACGCTTGCTCTAGATTCCACACATATGTGTTACTATGTGATGTTTACTTTGCTCTCTCTGATTTCACTCTGTATGGCAGTCTCTAGGCCCATCCACGTCTCTCCAAATGACGTATTTCGTTCCTTTGTGCGGCTGAGTAATATTCCATTGGAAATACATGCACATCTTCTTTACCCATCCCTCTGTCAGTGGATATTTAGGTTGTTTCCAATCTGGCTACTGTAAAGAGTGCTGCCGTGACCCCTGGGGTAGCACGTGTCAAATAGATGGCTAGCGGGCACCTGCTCTAAAGCACAGGAAACTTGGCACAGATGGGCGAGAGGGAGGTCCAAGAGGGAGCGGACAGATGCATGTATGTAGGTGGTCTACTTTGTTGTACCGCAGAAACTAACAACATTGTAAAGCAATTATATACCAACAATAAAACAAAAAAGAAACCCTTGCTTTGTCACTCACTAATTGTATAATCTGAAGCAAGCTACCTAAACCTGAACTTTGGTCCCTCACTTGAAAAATGGGTCACTAGTACCACCCCAGAGAGTTGTTAGGGAAATAAGGGAGCATTTATTGAGCACCTTATAGGTGCCAGGACTGGTATAAGGTACCATAGTGACATTGGTCAGACGGCTGATAGTTTTGTGAGATCACTTATGTAGTGAGTTGAGTGCAGACACCACCCAGCCACAGTCACTACTCAACAAACGTCCAGAAAAATGTATTTTCCAGTCTAAAATCATCATAGTTAGGTTGTATGAAATAAAGGAAAAATAGACAAGTAAGGCTTGGCTGAGTGGTGAAGGCAGCAAAGACCCAGTCCTGGGATCCTTGTCCCTGCCCTGCTACCCCTCCAATTCCTTTATAACTCTACCAACCTGCCGTCTGTTTGTATCAACCTGTTTGTGCCAGGCCTTTGGACTTGACATGGCACTTTGTATCTTACACATGGGTTTTACATAGGAGGGAATGTCCGAAGTTTTCGAACCTCCTCATTAGAGCAAGAAGTATTCCACGGAGAGCCTGCAGAGATGGTGGAGGAGATTTTGAGCTCATATTCCCTTCAACTGGGGTAGCCCTTCTTGGTCTGCTTTATACCCTGGACCTCTGAGAAAGATCCAGCCTATTTATTGAGGGTCCTTAATGTGCCTGACACTGCTCAAGGTGCTTAGGACACAATCAAAGATGCCTGCCCACCAGGGCAACATCTGTTCTCTATGTCTGCATATCTATTCCCACCCTCCATATAAGTTTGTCTGTACCATTTTTCTAGGTTCCACATATGTGCATTCATATATGAAATTTGTTTCTTCTCTTTCTGACTTCACTGTATATGACAGTCTCTAGGTCCACCCATGTCTCTACTCAGTTTCATTCCTTTTAATGGCTGAGTAGTATTCCATTGTGTATGTGTGCCACATCTTCTTGATCCATTCACCCACTGATGGACAATTATGTTGCTTCCATATCTTGGCTATTGTAAGTAGTACTGCAATGAACATTCGGGTGCATGTTTGTGAATTATGATTTTCTCAGGGTATATTGCCAGTAGTGGAATTGCTGGATCATATGATAGTTTTGCTTTTAATTTTTTAAGGAACCTCCATATTGTTCTCCATTCTGGCTGTATCAATTTACATTCCCACCAACAGCACACCCTTTTCTCCACATCCTCTCTGATGTTTATTATTTGTAGATTTTCTGATGATGGCCTTTCTGGTCAGTGTAAGGTGATATCACATTGTAATTATTTTGTAGACACATTATAGTTTTAATTTGCATTTATCTAATGATTAGTGATGTTGAGCATTTTTTCACATGCCTCTTGCCCATCCATATGTCTTCCTTGGAGAAATGTCTGTTTTGATCTTCCATCCATTTTTTGATTGGCTCCTTTGTTTTTTTGATATTGAGCTGCATGAGCTCTTTGTATACTTTGAAGATTAATTCCTTTTAGGTTGCTTCATTTGTAAATATTTTCTTCCATTCTGACCATGGTCTTTTCATCTTGTTTATGGTTTTCCTTGGAGAAAGAAAGGGCAACCTACTCCAGTACTCTTGCCTGGAAAATCCCATAGACGGAGGAGCCTGGTGAACTACACACAGTCCAAGGGGTCACAAAGAATCGGACATGACTGAATGACTTCACTTTCACAGTTTTCTTTGCTCTGCAAAAGTTTTTTTTTTTCCAATTTTTATTTTTAATTAATTATTTTAATTGGAGGATAATTACCTTAGTATATTGTGATGGTTTTTGCCATACAAATGGTTTTAAGTTTGGTTCCATTTGTTTATTTTTGTTTTTATTTTCATTACTATAGGAGGTGGGTCAAAAAAAGATATTGTTGTGATTTGCATCAGAGTATTCTGCCTATGTTTTCCTCTAAAAGTTTTGTAGTGTCTGGTCTTACATTTAGATGGCTAATCCATTTTGAGTTTATTTTTGTGTATGGTGTAGGGAATGTTCTAACTTCATTCTTTTACATGTAGCTGTTGTATTTTTCCAGTACCACTTGCTGAAGAGACTGTCTTTTCTCCATTGTATATTCTGCCTCCTTTGTCATAGGTGACCATAGGTGTGTGAGCTTATCTCTAGGCTTTCTATCCTATTCCTTTGACCTATATTTCTGTTTTTGTGCCAGTACTTACTGTCTTGATTACTGTTGTAGTATAGCCTGCAGTTAGAAAGCAGGATTCCTCCAGCTCCAGTTTTCTTAAGGTTGCTTTGAGTGTTCAGGGTCTTTTGTGTTTCCATACAAATTGTAAAAATTTTTGTTCTAATTCTGTGAAAAGTGCCATTGGTAATTTGATAGAGGTTGCATTGAATCTGTAGATTGCTTTGGGCAATGTAGTTATTTTCACAATATTGATTCTTCCAATCCAAGAACATGGTATACCTCTCCATCTGTTTGTATCGTTTTTTATTTCATCTATCATTATCTTACAGTTTTCTGAGTACAAATCTTTTGCCTCCTTAGGTAGGTTTATTCCCAGATATTTTATTCTTTTTGTTGCAATGGTAAATGGGATTGTTTCCTTAATTTCTCTTTCTGATTTTTCATTGTTAGTGTAGGGGAATGCAAGAGATTTCTGTGTATTAATATTGTATCCTGCAGCTTTACCAAATTCATTGATTAACCCTAGTATTTTTCTGGTGGTGTCTTTAGGATTATCTATGTATAGTATCATGTCATCTGCAAACAGTGACAGTTTTACTTCTTTTACAATTTGGATTTCTTGTTTCTTTCTCTTCTCTGATTGCTGTGCTATGACTTTCAAAACTATCTTGAATAAAAATGGCAAAAGTGGATATCCTTGTCTTTTCCTGATCTTAGTGGAAATGTTTTCAGGTTTTTTTTTTTTTTTAATTTAATGATTGAGAGTGATGTTTGCTGTGGGTTTGTCATATATAACCTTTATTATGTTGAAGTAAGTTCCCTCTGGGCTTCCCTGATGGCTCAATGGTAAAGAACCCACCTGCCAATGCAGAAGATGCAGATTTTATCCTTGGGTCAAGAAGATTCACTAGAGAAGGATCTGGCAAGTCACTCCAGTATTCGTGCCTTGGAAATCCCATGGACATAGGAACCTGGCATGCTACAGTCCATGGGGTCACAAAATAGTTGGGCAGAACTTAGCAACTAAACAAAACCAACAATTGGTTCTATGACCTCTTTCTGGAGCTTTTATCGTAAATGGGTGTTGAACTTTGTCCAAAGCTTTTCCTGCCTCTATTGAAATGATCATATGGTTTTTATTCTTTAGTTTGTTAATATGATGTATCACAGTGATTGATTTGCATATATTGAATCAGAGTCCTTGAATCCTTGGAATAAATACCACTTGTTCATGATGTGTGATCCTTTTAATCATCCTTTTTATGTATTGTTGGATTCTGTTTGTTAGTATTTTGTTGAGGATTTTGGTGTCTATATTCATCAGTGATACTGCTCTGTAATTTTCTTTTTTGTGTGATATCTTTTCTGATTTTAATACCAAGGTGGTGGTGGTTTCATGGTATGAGCTTGTAAATGTTCCTTCCTCTGCAATTTTTGGGAAGAATTTGAGAAGGCTGAGTGTTACTCTTCTCTAAATGTTTAGTAGAATTCACCTGTGAAGCCATCTGGTCCTGGATTTTTGTTTGTGGGAAGATTTTTAATCACTGTTTCAATTTCAGTATTTGTGATTTGTTTATATTTTTGATTTTTCCTGGTTCAGTCTTGGAAAGTTGTATCTTTTTAAGAATTTGTCAGTTTCTTCCAGGTTGTCCATTCTACTGGCAAATAGTGACTTATAGCAGTCTCTTATGATCCTTTGTATTTCTGTAGTGTCTGTTTTCATTTCTAATTTTATTGATTTGAATCTTCTCTTTTCTCTTGATAAGTTCAGTTAAATGTTTATCAATTTTGTTTTATCTTCTCAAAGAACCAGCTTTTAGTTCAATTTTTTCTATTTCTTTTTTCATTTCTATATCATTTATTTCCACTCTGATTTTTATGATTTCTTTCCTTCTGTTAACTTTGGGTTTTGCTTTTTCTTCTTTCTCTAGTTAAAATATAAGGTTAGTTTGTTTTAGATTTTTATTATTTCTTGAGGTAGAGTTGTATTGCTATAAATCCTTCTTAGAACTGCTTTTGCTGCATTTTGGGTCATTGTGTTTTCATTGTCATTTGTTTGTATCTATTTTTTGATTTGTTCTTTGATTTCTTCAGTAATCTCTTGGTTATTTAGTAGTGTATTGTTTAGCCTCTGTATGTTTGTGTTTTTTAATAGTTTTTTTTTTCCTGTAATTGATTTGTAGTCTCATAGCGTTGTCATCAAAAAGATACTTGACTGATACGATTTCAATTTTTAAAAATTTGCTGAGGCTTGATTTGTGATCCAAGATGTGATCTTTCCTTGAGAATGTTCCTTATGCACTTGAGAAGAAAGTATATTCTGCTTTTGGATGGGATGTCCTATAAATATAAATTAAGTCTATCTGTTCTATTGTATCATTTAAAGCTTGTGTTTCCTTATTTTCTGTCTAGATGATCTGTCCATTGGTGTAAGTGGAATGTTAAAGTCCCCTCCCCACTCCTTATCCACTTATTTTTAGTCTACCTTTGTCCTTATATTTAAAGTGTGTTTCTTATAGACATCATATACTTGGATTTTGCCTTTTTTAGCCATTCTGACAGTCTCTTTTATCTGGAGTGTTTAGTCTTTTCACATTTATTGTGTTTATTAATTTGTTCACACTCTATTCTTTGTTTTCTATTTGTCTCATCTGGTCTATTGTTTCTTTTGGCTTAAATGTATACTTTTAACAATTTCATTTTAATTCATCTATTATCCTATTTTCATTTTAAAATGATTGTTTAGATGTTATAATATTCCTGTTTAGAATCCCAGAGTTACTGTTATATTGCTTCATGTAAAATATAAGAACCTGATAACGATATAGATCCATTTATCACCTTTCTTGCTATCATTCTTGCCATATTTGTCATATGTATTACATTTTTGTATGTTACCCCACACTACGATACTATAACTTTTGCTCTAGCTTCAGTTCATTCAGAGATTTGAGATTTTAGGCATTAGTTTACCTGATCATTTATGGGACAAGAGTGAAAACCAAGGTCTAGTTGATAGCTTCAGTATACTTCTTATTTCTGAAACTGTCTAGATACATTCATAAATTTCTGAGAAGCCTGCAGGAAGCCACTCTATTGAAACACCCAATTGCAAGCTTTCAGCTAATAAACTTGGTTTATTCATCCTCTTTTTAAATTTAAATCACAGATAAAGCCTCTTTCCTCCCACACAAACCAGTTGCCTGTATTTCTTCAGGCAAAATAAATATTTATGGCATGCACTTTATTATAACACTTTGGCATCAAGCTGTCCATAAACTTAATATTTTTATTTTGCATTCCTTCTGAACTATATCTTATGCCTTTTCTGCTTTCAGGATCTGTTTTTCCTAACACTAAATCGTTTTCTTAAGTATAGGACTTTTCATATCTGAATGCGTGCTTTTCAGAATATTTTCCTCTTTTCTTTTGCCTTTGTGTTTATGCTGTTGGTTGGTAACTCTTGAGGACTGTTTTCTTTATTCTTTGCCTTTAATTCCATGCCGAGGTGTTTTCCCTACTCTTTGTGCCAAAGCCAGTCAACCATACAGAAGCATGCTAGCTATGCCACTGGGTAGCTGTGTGGCTTCAGGTCAGTCATTAATTCCTTTGAGCTCCAATTTACATGAACTGATGCAAGATTCCTTCTAGTTCTAATGTTCTGTATTCCTATGACTCAAACTGCACTTTTAGTGACATATAAACATTGCCCAGTGTGTGGGGGGTGGTGGGGGTTGAAACTGCTATAACAATATGATCACTTGTTCATGTACACATGCACACACACACCCAAGCACATGCAAGTACATACACATACACACACACACACACACACACAGCCCTCCTCTCTTATTACCTTCTAACACTTATGGTTTTGATCATCCTCACTCTTAGAAGCTGCTTCTGTGTATATCCTCATTCTCGCCCCATATCCAGCTTGCTATTCCTGGCTCTTCAAATACCCTCAGTGCTTATATTCCTGATTTGGACTTTGGCCCTTTTCACCTACTCTGATAATGCACACAGCTCTGCTGGCTATATTCCACCTCTGCCTTCTGAGTTCACCTGAGTTTTCCTCCTCGATCCCTTCACCACACCCTCTCCTCCCCAAGAAAAGGCCGTGGGAAAAAAAAAATTGAAGTCTGTGAAGTCAGTATAGTACCAAAGAGAGCTGAGGCTGGCCCAGGCTGAAATGAAGACTTACAAGAAGTTTATTTCCAGGATTCTCCCATGTTTCTTTCAGGTGGTCTCCTTTCTCTGTTGCCCCACATCCGGTGCTCTCATACTATTCCTTGCTGCCTTAGTGGACACCAGAGGCACCTTCACTTAGATCTCAGGACTCCAAATTCTACATCATGGCCACGCCCAACTCTTTCCACCAGCTTGACTTACTTATCCTGTGTTCACTCCTTTAAGAGTTCTCTTCTGTAATAGCCAGATCAAGAGGGATCTGTGTGAAAGACGACTGGTTTAAAGAGTTTCCTGTCCTGGATAACATGATAGAACATGAGAAAAAAAACAAAGAAGAATTAGAAGATCTTGGTTTGAAACCGAGCTCTCCTGCTTCTATCTATGTGAACTTTACCAAGTAACTTTACCCCTTCTTGTGTCTCTTTTTCCTTAAAGTGAGAGGAAAGTTATTTTTCATGGTTTTAAAACATAGTTTTTTATTTATTCGGCTGTGCCAGGTATTCATTGGAGCATGTGGGATCTCCAGTTTTCCTTGTGGCATGCAAGATCTTTAGTGGCAGCATGCAAACTCTTAGTTGCGGCATGTGGGATCTAGTTCCCTGACCAGGGATCGAACCTGGGGCCCCTGCACTGGGAGCGCAGAGCCTTCACCTCTAGACCACTAGGGAAGCCTCTTTCATGGGATTTTATAGTATACTATAAAGGATTAATATAATCCTTTATACTATAAGGATTTATAGTATGTGCAGTCACTCCTTATAAGTATTATGTAAGCATGAAGTTTTTACTTGGGAACATAGAATGCTTCTCAGCCCCACCATATATTAATACATTGCTTATTGGGAAAGAGTTTAGTTCATTTGGAAAAAGATAGGTCTAGAACAGCCTCCACACTGAAGTTATTTCTTATAACTTTTTCCCCTTGACTAATGAATAGAAAAAAGAATAAAATATAAAGAGAGATGCTAGGTAAGATTAGATGAATGGAAGATAAGGCCTTTGGATAGAAGATCCCATATCTACCTATCCATCCACTTTCTGGAGAAAGGATCCATGAAGAATTGTATCACTTGTTGATACCTGTAATGTGCCATGCATTTACATATATTTTCTCCACTCTTCAAAGAAACTGTTCAGAACTGTAGGAAAGGAAGTGGCTACTCAAAGGGAATGAGTAGTTTTTGCGAGGTCACATTGGTGGTTCAGATGATTAAGAGTCTGCGTGCAATGTGGGACACCTGGATTAGATCCCTGGGTGAGGAAGATCCCCTGAAGAAGGAAAATGCCTATTCACCCCAGTAGTCTTGCCTGGGCAATCCTAAGGACAGAGGAGCCTGATGTGCTATAGTCCATAGGGTCACAGAAGAATCAGACATGACTTAGTGACTAATGCTTTATTTCTATAGGGGTGGGTAGAGTTGGTTCCAAACTCAGCTCTGGCTAATCCCAAAGCCTGTCTTTCTTTCACCAGACCACCCTCCTCTTACTTAATTTGAAGAGGCTTACTGATCCATCTCAGAAGCTACATATCACCTGGGGCACCTGGAGCTCCTTCAAAAAAAATGTTCAGAAAACAAAGGACAGGAATGTTTCAAAATAATTTGAAGTTGACTGGCCTGGGGCTGTTGGGCTGGACCTGTTAGAACTGTGCTGTGGCCTGAGCAGTCTCCCAAGAACAGGGTTCCTCTGTGGAGCTCCCAGTAGGGATGTGCTTTGGCAAGTTGGAGCCACCCAAAGGTTGGCACCTTGGCACCCAGAATTATAAAGGGAGAGAGACTAAAGGAGCCGCTGCATCATGACACCGTATAATTATTTCACATTGGTGTAATTCCTGCTTGACTACTGGTTAAGCCACCTTAGTGTCTGAGATGGAAGAAGTCTTTGTAGGTGAGCGTAGAACTGAAGTGGGTATTCTTTTTTCTCCCTTTTAAAATTATTATTTTTTTCTTTTCCATTATGGTTTATTGTAGGATATATAACACAGTTCCCTGTGCTATACAATAGGACCATGTTGTTTATCTGTTCTATATGTAATAGTCTATATGTCAGTTCAGTTCAGTCGCTCAGTCGTGTCCGACTCTTTGCGACCCCATGAATCGCAGCATGCCAGGCCTCTCTGTCCATCACTGTCTCCTGGAGTTCACTCAGACTCATGTCCATCGAGTCGGTGATGCCATCCAGTCATCTCATCCTCTATCGTCCCTTTCTCCTCCTGCTCCCAATCCCTCCCAGCATCAGAGTCTTTTCCAATGAGTCATACAGACTAAAATATCTGTTCTGTATGTAATACCTGCTAATCCCAGACACCCAGTCTATCCTTCTCTATCCCCTCTTGACCACTACAAGCTGTTCTCAATGTCTGTGAATCTGTTTCTGTTTCATAGATACGTTCATTTGTCATATTTTAGATTCCACATGTAAGTGATATCATATGGTATTTGTTTTTCCTTTCTGACTTAATTTGGTTGGTATGATAATCTCTAGTTTCATCCATATTGTTGCAAATGGCATTATTTTATTCTTTTTTATGGCTGAGTAATATTCCATCGTGTGTGTGTGTGTGTGTGTGTGTGTGTGTGTGTGTGTGTATGTACACATACATATATCTTTAGCCATTCAACTGTTGATGGACATGTAGGTTGTTTCCATTGAACTGGGTGTTCTTCATGGCAAGTGTCTTAGCCAAGAGGCAGGACAAGGTGCAGGAGTCCCTAAAGTCACATCTCTTCCTACACTTACTTTGGATGAGTCAGTTCACACCCTTCACGGGAAAGGACTCCATGGTCCTTATGGATGGTCAGGCGCCCCTGGGTACCCAAGCAATATTTGATGACGACCATGGTGTTCATACTGGCAGTAGAGGGAGAGAATTAAGCATCTCCCAACAAGGGAGCTATATCTGAGCATCTAAAACCCTGATTACACCTAAACCAAAACTGAATTTCCCTTGCAATAGAAAACCTTTCTGTTGGAGGGAGTGGATTTGGAGAAAGCCCTCACTGGAGTTTTCCGGGTCTCCTGGGTTTTCCTCAAGCAGGGAACTGTGTTAGGGGCTATTAGAGAAATGAAAAGAAAGAACTCCAAGCTGAATTGCCCAAAGCAGGTTTCAAATTCCTTGGAGAGTTTGCATTCCTTTGCTGATTTGACTAACCAGTTCCAAGTGGATGCAAATGGCCTCTGCAGGCTTTTACTAGGAGGAAGAGGCTCTGGGAGGGAATGAGTTTGCAAATTTCTAATCCTGGGGGAGGCTCCTCCTTTAGGACTCCCCAGGTTGTATTGCAAGGTAACTGCCCAATTTTGTCAAGGTTTGACTAAGGGCCATATGTACCTTGAGAAGGGGATATGACAATTGAATTGACTAGAAACTAAAGGTCTAATATCCCTCAGGCATTGTCATTGGCTGATTTTCCCATGTGGAGCTCTACAAAATCAGAACTATAGAAAGGTGATGCTGGCAGTTGTTGTTCAGTTGCTCAGTTGTGTTTCACTTTTTGTGACCCCCATGGGCTGTAGCCTGCCGGGCTCCCCATCCATGGGATTTCCCAAGCAAGAGAACTGGAGTAGGTTGCCTTTTCTTCTCCAGGGGATCTTCCCAAACCAAGGATTGAACCCATGACTCCTGCATTGGCAGGTGGATTCTTAACCACTGAACCACCGGGGTGCTGGCGGGGCAGTGTGTATATACGTTGAGGTAGGGTGGAGTTTGGCAGGCAGGAAAGAGGGAAAGGAACAAACGTGGATGTGCCAGATTGTTACACATGTTCTTCATTGAACCATTTCAGTGGTTCATTGAGGAAGATAGATCTCCAGGAAACAAAGGCTCAAGCCTTCAGTGAATTGCTTGAGATAGTGGTTAGATGGGATTAGAACCCAGTATAGCAGCTGTTCCTCCTGATTCCCCACACATCTCTGGAAAGAGGAGATTCTCCTTTGGTCATGTGCATGGCCACCAGAAAAGCAGGAGGCCAGCCGTGGGCAAAGACGGTCAGGGTGTCTCACAGCTGGACCTCCCAGTTTCCCAAATGCCCAGACTTCTAGGGCTTCCTCGTGTCCTGGACTCTTTTCAGGGGTGTCATTCTCATTCCCCAGTCTCCAGACCGAACCCAAATAACATTGTTTTGTGGGCTGAGCTGAGACTTCCTTAACAAGAAGGAGAAAACAAAACCAAAGAACCTCACAAAGCAATTTAAAATAGAACAAAACCTACACATTTCCTAAAGCTACCGAACTGGGACAAAACCGGATCAAAACACCTTCAGTAAAACTGAATCGAGGCAATTGTTTCCCTTGAGTCCAGAGCAGCAGATTAATTTCATTGACTGCTCAGGGGCTCTTTGAGGCTGAAAACGTGGTCCAGGGAGCATCCTGGGCTGGGGACCCTGGCTCAGACACCCCCAGGGTGTGGGTGGCTTAGGCTAGGTCAGACCTGGCCAAGGTCTGACCCCTCATCTGTAGAGCAACGGGTTTGTACTTGGTACATGGTGTCCAAACTTTAGCTAAATAAAACAAAACCAATAGAAACTTTTTCAGAAGATTATCTATTGGGGTATTCCTAAAGCCTTTGACTGTGTGGATCATAACAAACTGTGGAAAATTCTGAAAGAGATGGGAATACCAGACCACCTGACCTGCCTCTTGAGAAATCTGTTTGCAGGTCAGAAAGCAATAGTTAGAACTGGACATAGAACAACAGACTGGTTCCAAATAGGAAAAGAAGTACATCAAGGCTGTATATTGTCATCCTACTTATTTAACTTATATGCAGAGTACATCATGAGAAATGCTGGGCTGGAAGAAGCAGAAGCTGGAATCAAGATTGCCAGGAGAAATATCAATAACCTCAGATATGCAGATAACACCACCCTTATGGCAGAAAGTGAAGAGGAACTAAAAAGCTTCTTGATGAAAGTGAAAGAGGAGAGTGAAAAGGTTGGCTTAAAGTTTAACATTCAGAAAATGAAGATCATGGCATCCGGTCTCATCACTTCATGGCAAATAGATGGGGAAACAGTGTCAGACTATTTTTTTGGGGTTCCAAAATCAGTGCAGATGGTGACTACAGCCATGAAATTAAAAGACGCTTACTCCTTGGAAGAAAAGTTATGACCAACCTAGATAGCATATTCAAAAGCAGAGATGTTACTTTGCCAACTAAGATCCATCTAGTCAAGGCTATGGTTTTTCCATTGGTCATGTATGGATGTGAGAGTTGGACTGTGAAGAAGGCTGAGCGCCAAAGAATTGATGCTTTTGAACTGTGGTGTTGGAGAAGACTCTTGAGAGTCCCTTGGACTGCAAGGAGATCCAACCACTCCATTCTGAAGGAGATCAGTCCTGGGTGTTCTTTGGAAGGACTGATGCTAAAGCTGAAACCCCAGTACTTTGCCCATCTCGTGCGAAGAGTTGATGCATTGGAAAAGACTCTGATGCTGGGAGGGATTGGGGGCAGGAGGAGAAGGGGATGACAGAGGATGAGATGGCTGGAGGGCATCACAGACTCGATGGACATGTGTCTGAGTGAACTCCGGGAGTTGGTGATTGACAGAGAGGCCTGGCATGCTGCAGTTCATGGGGTCGCAAAGAGTTGGACACGGCTAAGCAAATAAACTGAACTGAATGTGTAGAACTGATAAAAGCAGAGCTGACATTTGAAGACATGGAGGCAGAGAGAGGTTAAGCCAACTGTCTGAGGTCGGGGAGTAAGTGAGATGAAGTGTGGGATTGGCGGCAGGTGTTTTGACTGCTTTTGTCTAAATACTCTATAACTGCTGTGTTGGGAACCAGTCTATGTAAGGGCATTCCCAGTGGTTCAGTGGTAAAGAATTCACCTGCAATGCAGGAAACCCTGGTTTGATTCCTGAGTTGTGAAGATCTGCTGGAGAAGGAAATGGCTACCCATGCCAGTATTCTTGGGTTTCCCTCGTGGCTAAGCTGGTAAAGAGTCCACCTGCAATGTGGGAGACCTGGCTTTGATCCCTGTGTTGGGAAGATCTCCTGGAGAAGGGAAAGGCTACCCACTCCAGTATTCTGGCCTGGAGAATTCTATGGACTGTATAGTCCATGAGGTCACAAAGAGTCAGATATAACTGAGTGACTTTCACTTTCACTATGTAAGGGATACAGAATGAGAAACTTAGTACCAAAGAGTCCAGGTCTGTACCTGGGATCTCTGATGTAACTGGCAGAATGAAGGTTGGACATTGATGCTCAAGCTGATAGGATCCTCAGGTGGACAAAATCAGCATCCTTACTGATACCGCCTGTCTTTAACACTGTTCTGCTCCTGACATAGCAGATCGTTCCTTGATGACTTTGCAGGCCATTCCTCCAGCCCAAAGGTCCACTGTCTGGATATATCTCTTTGCCTGTAATTGCAATAGGCTGAGTTCTGAGACCAAAGATTCAGCCAATAATGCTGTTTATCAGGATTGAGGGATTTCTTTTATTAACTCATTTAAAAACCCTTTAATATGCTTCCCAGGAGGTTGCCTACTTCAGAGATTTGCAGAAGGAAAGGGAAGAGGGAATGAGAATTACTGAATAGTGCGAAGTATTTTGCCAACATGACAGAAGAAATCATTTTAAAACACTTTTGGAAGATGGTTTCATTTCAGTAGACAAGTAATATATTTCTGTCTTTTCTGTGTGATGACTAAAACTACTTGTTATGAATGGAAAGATAACTGTCTTTCAGGGTAGCTTTAGATAAAGTAAAAATGTCGATATGTTCAGTGCATGTGATTAATTTATTTTGTACCTAAAAGAGAAGTGTTTTTCCCCAGTCTGTAGCTTTTCCATTAACGGTGACTTTTGAAGAGCAAATTTTAATTTTGACAAAGTCCAATTTGTCAACAATTTAAAAAGTTATACTTAATTTTTAAAAAATAATTTAAATTATAATTATCTTAAGGGAAATATTAATGGATTATAATTTATTTTTAAAATTATAATTTAAATGATAGTTATCTTAATGGAAATGTTAATCTTTTTAGAAAAAAATCACTTATTTGGCTGTGCCAGGACTTAGTTGCATTGTGCAGAATCTTCCTTGCCATGTATGGGTGCTTTAATTGCAATAGGCAGGCAAGATCTTTAGCTGTAGCATGTGGGATCTAGGTCCAACCAGGGAACAAACTGGGCCCCTGGCATTTTTTAATTTTATGGATTGTATTTTTGGTGTCATATCTGAGAAATCTTTGTCTAACTCAAGTGAACTCTCACTCGACTCTCATTCAAAGCACTTATTCAGAAAAAAGATGTGCCAGGCAGCGCATGAGGGGCTGGTCGTATGAAAGTGCATAAAGCACCCTCTTGCCCTCTAAGAGCCCTAGTAAGGACAGGGTGATGAGCAGTCATGGCTCACAGGCATCTAGTTGCACTCATGGAGCACTAGCCATTGGGTCAGCAAGGAGCGGGTGCTTAGTGCTCTCAGGAAGCAGAGACCAACTCAAGTAATCTTCCATGGAATCTCATGGCCAAAACTCTGGTTGAAGGGACAGGCATGGAGACTCTTGGAGGATTCTTGAAGAGTGTTGCTAAGAGGGTTTGGGGAGAAAGAGAGTGGTCATCTACTACCTTGATAAATATTTGCCAGAATTTATGTGTGAACTTTCAGATGTTCAAACTGCTTTTAGAAAAGGCAGAGGAACCAGAGATCAAATTGCCAACATCTGCTGGATCATGGAAAAAGCAAGAGAGTTCCAGAAAACATCTACTTCTGCTTTCTTGACTATGCCAAAGCCTTTGACTGTATGGATCACAAGAAACTGTAGAAAATTCTGAAAGAGAGAATACCAGACCACTTGACCTGCCTCTTGAGAAACCTATATGCAGGTCAGGAAGCAACAGTTAGAACTGGACATGGAACAACAGACTGCTTCCAAATAGGAAAAGGAGTACGTCAAGGCTATATATTGTCACCCTACTTATTTAACTTATATGCAGAGTACATCATGAGAAATGCTGGGATGGAAGAAGCACAAGCTGGAATCAAGATTGCTGGGAGAAATAACAATAACCTCAGACATGCAGATGACACCACTCTTATGGCAAAGTGAAGAGGAGCTAAAAAGCCTCTTGATGAAAGTGAAAGAGGAGAGTGAAAAAGTTGGCTTAAAGCTCAACATTCAGAAAACTAAGATCATGGCATCTGGTCCCATCACTTCATGGGAAATAGATGGGGAAACAGTGGAAACAGTGTCAGACTTTATTTTTTGGGGCTCCAAAACAACTGCAGTTGGTGACTGCAGCCATGAAATTAAAAGACACTTACTCCTTGGAAGGAAAGTTATGAACAACCTAGATAGCGTATTCAAAAGTGGAGACTTGACTTTGCTAACAAAAGTCCGTCTAGTCAAGGCTATGGTTTTTCCTGTGGTCATGTATGGATGTGAGAGTTGGACTGTGAAGAAAGCTGAGCACTGAAGAATTGATGCTTTTGAACTGTGGTGTTGGAGAAGACTCTTGAGAGTCCCTTGGACTGCAAGGAGATCCAAGCAGTCCATTCTCCAATACTTTGGCCACCTCATTTGAAGAGTTGACTCACTAGAAAAGACAATGATGCTGGGAGGGATTGCAGGTGGGAGAAGAAGGGGACGACCGAGGATGAGATGGCTGGATGGCATCACAGACTCGATGGACGTGAGTCTGAGTCAACTCTGGGAGATGGTGATAGACAGGGAGGCCTGGTGTGCTGCGATTCATGGGGTTGCAAAGAGCTGGACACGACTGAGCGACTGAACTTAACTGACTGCAATGGTTTATACTAGCAGAGATCTACCTCGTCAGCCCAGCAGGAATAAGGTCCTTAAAAAAGAGGAATCTGTAAGAGGCAGCCCTGAGGACACTGCCTGGGACTGTCCGCTGTTAACGCCATAGACCTGTCATCTCTCCTGTTGTCTTTTGGAACAAGAATGGCTCCCTCAGCTTTCTGTCTGCTCACACTACTCAGGATTGGTCTTTCTAAGCTGTCAACATTAGAGATAGCTGGGTAAAGAATGTACATTAAGTCTCTACCCTTTTTTGTGGTTGTTTTATAATTGGAGGAAAATTGCTTTATAGTGTTGTATTGGTAACTCTCATTATTTTTGGGAAAAAAAAATTGATCTTTCTAGAGGCTAAGAGAGAGGCAGTGATGCCAGGAATTCTCTCCCTCCCTGCCATGATGCTGACCGTGAGTCATCTTGTGAACGTCTGTGTGAAGGTCCAGGACGAGAGTAGCCACTCCTTTACTCAGCAGATTTTGATCTCCGTGTTTACTTTTGTGGCTGCTCTAAAAGGAGAGCAAGAAAACTTTCTTGAAGAACAGCCCTGGTCCTGGGGACAATTCTAGAGAAGGAATTGGCAACAGGGCACACCAGAGAAAAAGGGGCGAGCTCAGCGTGGCTTGAAGGTGAGAATCTCAGGGCTTGACGGGAAATCACTGGCCTCGTGCTACACACAGTGTGGTTCAAGGATCAGCCTCATCAGAATTACTGGCGATCTTTCGTTAAAAAGGCTGTATCTCCAGCCTCACCCATACAGTAGGGGAGCAGAGTAGATCTTCTGCCCCTGCTTCCAAAGGTGGTGATGTTACTAACAAAATATGCTTTTTATCCAGATCCCCAGGTGATTCAAAGCACTTTTAGGTTTGAGAAGCACTGATCTGGTCCAGTGTTTCTGGAGTCTCTTGTAAAAAAACAAACAAACAAACAAACAAAAAAACAACCCAGGCTAAGTGCTCATCTGGGCTCGGCTTAACAATTCCAGAGACCGACAGCCAAGGGCAGTCAGTACATGAGAACGATTCTTTTCTTGTTAGACTAAGCTAGTTGGGCAGATAGTGGATAGAAGGGGATGAATTGCTGTGCTCTAATTTGCAAGTGGAGGTCAGTAGTTAGTCACCCTTTGAAACAGCTAATCTTTATAGCACACAGATATCCTAAAAGGTTTGAAGGAAGCAGGAAGAGGACTTTGGTCCATTTAGCCTCCTTCCACAGTATATATAGTATTGGGAAAAAAAGCTAGCATTGTTGTGAGAATGATTCATGACAATTAGTTGTCATCAATTAATGTGTGTGTTTACTTTAATTGGCCACATGCTTTTTCATACTCTGATGCTAGCAGTGGCTCCCAGACTTGAGCGTGCATCAGATCACACAGGCAGCTTTGTAAACAAGATATCTAAGCCCTATTCCCAAAGTTTTTGATTCAGTTGATGGGACAGGAACCATCATTTCCATTTCTAGCAGTTCTCAGGGGATGATACTGGTTATCGAAGCAGTGCTTCAGATGCATTGTTACTACCTTAGGAAATACATAGATCCTTATTATTATTTTTAAAATGTTTATTTGGCTGCACAGGGTCTTGGTTGTGGTGTGCATACATACTAAGTAGCTTCAGTTGTGTCTGACTCTCTGCGACCCTATGGACTATACCCCACCAGGCTCCTATGTCCATGGGATTCTCCAGGCAAGAATATTGGAATGGGTCGCCATGCTCTCCTTCAGAGGATCTTCCCAACCCAGGGATGGAACCCATGTCTCTTAAGTCTCCTGCATTGGCAAGTGGGTTCTTTACCACTAGCACCACCTGACAAGACCTCCAGGTCATGGGTCATAGAATAACCTAGGACAAGTTAAAATACAAAAATAACCTCACAACATTCTCTGACAGTGTTGTTTTCAAACATTGATTCTAAATTTCTGCTTCTGCAACCTACATCGAAGTTGCTTATAAGCAATGTAAATTCCTTTCACCCACTGCTGATGGCAGGTAGATGGTTCTGATCCACTGCAGGATGTCTGATGTTGGGGTCATAAACAGCTACTGGTAGGCAGGCGGCTCCACTGGTCAGCGTGGTGGAGACCTTCTGAGTGTGTGGGTGGCTCTGAGTTGTGTGACGGTTGGGCTTCCAGGTCTTTATTGCCCTGGGTATAGTCACAGGTTCCACCCTACATTCCTGTCCTCATCACCTATGCTCGCACACCCGTGATTTCAATTGAGGGAGCACTTCTGCAGTGGGAGGACCCAGGGAGTCCTTAACTCCTGGAGTCAAGTCAGTCTGCAGTGAACTGACAAATCCTTGGCGCGGCACAGCACCCAGGCATCTCTGATTGGGATTCTTTCTGGAAGAGTTCTCCACCTGTGGCAGCCGCTCAGATCTGAACCATGTGCTGTGACCTTTCTGGTGCCGCTTGTTTAAAGATTGCCTACAGACGTCTCTGTGATGGAGGCTTCCTGCCAGCGAGAAACCAGGACCACACTTTCCACCATAACTGAGTGTAGACAGGATGCACCTCACTGACCACCTGGCCTGTCTGACTTTATATTATTAAAAACAGAGACTCAAATATTTTTTTTATAAAAAATTTATTGAGATGATGCAATTATAGGCTTTTCTTTAAAAATTATTTGCAACTCACTGGCCCTGAGAAAAGGCATTTTTTTTTTTGTTTTTCTTTTTTTTTGTTACATTCATTTGATTCAGTCCCTTATAAACCCCACACCTCATAAAACAACAAGAGATTAGAAATTAAAAAAAAAAATTCTAGATTCAGTCTGGTTTGCAGGTGGTTGCAGTCACAGAGAGAAATGGTGAAGTGTCCACTTGGCATGTGCGAAAGATTCAGGGTGTTATTTAGTGTTGATGCAGATGAGGCCAAAAGAGAATCAGGTTAGTCTTCTGTGGTTTGCAGGGACCACTGTTACCACCCCCGCCCCGGCTCACCCCCCACGGCTCCTTGGATCAATCCCTTCATTACTGCTCAGAAGAGGAACAGGCTGAGTGGGTGAAAACTAGCACCGAATGCTTGGGCGAAGAAACTGCCCTTTGTTCTTTGTGTGTTTCCCCAAATTTTTGTCTTCAGCTTCCTGGGTGGGAATGGGTCAGATGGGGGGATAACCGGGGCTGGATCCCAGTCCTAGTTCTGAGCCTGGCATGCCATCTGCTCCTGCGACAAGTCACATGGCCTGATACTCAGATTCCCCTTCTTCAAAAGGAGAGCTAACGTTTCAAACATATGATGGATCCTAGGCAGTGAATGGTGGAGGTGGTGGTTACTTAGGCATTTAGGTACATCCTGTCATGGCCTTTAAGTTTCAGCTTAATCTACATTCTCATCTGGACAAAGTATCAGTGTAGGAAGATAATGGAGCAGAGGGTTCTAAACATACTGTTGAAAGGAGAGTAATCCATTAGTTGTTACTCCTCATTGCTTGTAGGGACATGTCCACCCGTCAAAGGATTCAGAACATCTGTGATGCTACCTCAGACAAGACAAAGTCACCTGGGGACAGAAAGATCTTAGAGATAATGTTACTCCTCTGAGCCAGTCCAGCCATTTGCCACTGCTTTCTTCTGATGGAAAGGAGACACCCTGGCTACCTCAAGGTGTAGGGAAGAGAAGATGCTGGAGAATTTCAAGTCCAGGCAAGAATGTCCACCTTGGACACTGCTGGTGGGTAAGGTTGCTTCTGCAGCACTGTTCCGCATCTTCCTTTCCCAGTTTCTCATGCTGCAAGCCAAGAGCTCCCATGATGGCAGCAGGGAAAGGCCAACTATTCTGACCTTGAACGTACCCTTAATTTGGTTCCGGGTGAGATTTTCGTCACCCCTAGTGCTTAGTGTTGAAGTGAGACATTTCATGCTGGAAAGATTCTGCAGGAAGGTGAGCTCTCAGAGGGCAAGGATGGTGCCTGACTCTTGGGTCTCAGTGTCGAGCAGGTGCTCCACCCAAGTTGGCTAAACTGAACCTGCAATCTTTCGGGCCTGCTGTGGACATGCTGTGTCCCTTCTGTCAGCATCTCTCAAAGATTCCCTCAAAGAACCAATGAGAAGAACCTCTGCCATTAAGGGAATGAACAGAAAACCAGTAACAGTAATATCTGGATGGACAATAAAGATTAGATTGGAGTTGACACCTTCTATTTCTCCAAGTGGCTGATGGTGCCATCCTATGTCTTACAGACTCTTAGAGGATATTGCTTTAAATACAGAAACCCTAGGGGCAAAGGGGAATTTCCCCTCCACAGTTCAACTGTTAAGATTCTTTGGCCCACAAGAGCCTGAGTCCTTACTCCGTTCTGGGGGAACGGAGTGAGATGCTCTGATCTCAGGGAAGAGCAGCGACACACCCGGGTCTCTGATGTCACATCACACAAAAAGCCTCAGTGATGATCCACCCTCTCTCTCCAGCTCTTCAGCTCAGTGACTTCCCCAGGTATTTGGCTTAATCTCCCCGTTTGAAAGCCAACATCAGTCACCTTCCAGGCTGGAAGGTTATCCCTGTGTGCTGCTGACACTCTTGAAAGACATCTGTAGCACGGTGGGTTTCATCTCCATTCGAGCGACTAAGCTCAAACGCTTCCTTCATCAGGGGACCCTTGAGCCCACACTGGAGGTCCCTGACCTCACTTTAGGCCCAGCATTCTAGAAGGTGGACTAGAGGGGAGTGTGCGATGGTGGGAGGAGGCCGGCCACCTCTCTGTGGTCGCATAAGAGGCAGGTACCTTTCCAGTGTCCTTGAACAATAGTCCATCTGTTTGTCCCCTCCCAATTTCTGCAGGCTGGTGTCCTTGTTGGTGGGGCTGGGGGGTGGGGGAGGGGATGGGAGAATTCCTCCTGCCTGTGTGCCCACAACCCTGGCCTGCCTGACTCCATCAGAAATGGCTTGAGGACGTGCCTGGAGGTCTGCTGGCTTCATCTGCAAGTGTTGCTGAGAGTGCAGACTCGTACCCTGGGGGGCCATGAGATGCTGGCCCAACAGAGTAGAAGCGGAGAGAAACCAGGAGGGGGTGCTTTGTAAGGCAGGTCTAATCTTTCCCAGTGAAAAAAGACCGTACTCCTAATATTGGATTCCCAGCCTGTATTGGAAGAGTTAAGTGGCTAGAAAAGGAAAAAAAAAAATCTAACAAGAGCTTTCTAAAAATATCTGTTATCATCAAAAGTACTAAGAGGTGGCACTGTCCTCATAAGATGTGACTGATCTCACTTTGAGGTGAAAAAGAGCCACGTGTGAGTCCATTCTGAACCACAGCAAGGGAAGAAGGAAAAAGGGAAAAAGCGAGGAATCTGAGGAATTTCCCGTCTGCCCAGGCTTGGCAAACACCGCTGACAACTGAGACGACACACTCCTGGATCCTCCCTCTCAAATGCCCTGTGTCCCGCGGGGACCAGGAAACAAAAAAAAATGCTAGGAATTGGGGGAAAAAACAATTAAGTGAGGATATGAAACTGACTGCAAGATGGCCTTTGGAATAGAGCAGAGAAGACCCTCTGTAACCTGCTCTGGGATAATCCACACTACCACTAAAGACCTGTCATCTAGTTTCTGGACCATAAGGCTTGTGCTGTCTTTTTTTTTTTTTTTTGCTCTGCAGCACTTGCAAACTAATCTCATGATGCTGGGGCTTCCAGATAATCTGGACAGCCTTATGCTCCGGGGAACCACCAAGCCTCACGGTCCTCACAGCCCGTTGGGACTGCTGGACTCACATGTATCTTTCCAGGGGACAGCAGTATCTCTGGGGCCTCTCCAGCAGGGAGCCAGATGCTGGGATGCTGGACTGATTTTTGTGGTGCCAGCTGCAAAGCACCCAGACCACATACTCCAATGTACAGGTGCTGAAAATTCCCAAGACTCTCCAAGAGGCTGAACTCTGCTGAAAGGGCATCTGAAGTTCAACAGCCAGTGAGGAGGGAGGACAGAGCAGGGACCAGGAAGGAAAGGGAGCCAGAGAGAGAAGAAGAGAGCTCTCCCTTTTCACTTTATCTTTTGTAAGAGCATCTTTTTTTTTTTTTTTTCCAGCCAAGACCCAACAGCAATGGGAACAAACCTGACCTACATGGCAGGGTCAAGAGGAACCTGAACCCTTTTGCAAATATTCTCTCTCCTGACCAGCTGGGCTTCCGCACTTTGTGAGATTTGCAAAAAATAGATATATATATATAATAGATATGCATTTCCATAGGAAAACAGCCTCGGATGTCTTCCCCTATATGAATGATGAAAAGTCAAACTGCATGGTCTTTTTTAAAAAAAGAACAAAAACACCATGAAACTAACAATAGGTGGAGGGGGAGGAATCACAGACAGGAGATTCCTATCGAGAAGGAACCATGAACTCGAGTCCCAGGCTGGTGCCCTCAGCCAGAATCCCAGCGCCGCCTTTGCTGAGTGGTTTGTCTAAGGTGCTCCGTGGGGTCCCTCGTGCTGGGCGAGAGGAGTGTTACTGCCACATCCATGTCTCTTCTTTTCTGCTTCATCTTGCCCCATCCACCCTGGGGAGGAGGGTGCCCTTGGCTGCTGGCCCACTAAGCTGGGAACCTCTTCCTTCAACACTCGTCTTCTTGGTATATTTGTTCATCCAGTTCCTGGGATTCAAGGTGCTCCAGACGGTCTGTTCGGCCACTCATGATTTCATCTGGGGTCTTCATAAACCTTTGGAAGAGGAAACGGTGGCATGAAGAGGTTACAGTTCCCTAAAGTTGGCTTCACCTTGAATTTTTTAAAAAGAGGGGCCCGTCACCTTTACGTAGCTGGAGGGCTACTGAACCTGGTCGTTAATGCTAACCTAGCATTTTCTTAGAAAAAGATAACCTGGGCTCTCACTACTTGAAAGCTGGCAAATTAACTATAAAAAAGGCTGGGAGGATGGTGAAGAAGATGGAGCAGGCAATGCATTCCTGCACAACCATCAGAGAGGACCCTGGGAGATATATACCCATCTCCATCCCAGACTATAAGTCCAAGTGATGGTATTCAACACTTGAATCTAACTTGAAGGATACAATTAAACGCTGGATAGAAACCTGGGTAACAGGGCCAGACAGTGGAAGTTTTGGAAACTAGAAAGGCCAAGAGGAAGACATTTTTTTGTGTTGTCACTCACTAATGCACCCTAAATGCTAGGCATTCACCCCCTTTCTCCTGTCTTCCTTGGCAGCTGGTGCCTGCAGCAAGCCTCATCTTCTCAGTCACTGGGTTCATTTGGGATTAACATCAGTGGCACATTCTGACCATGACCGTGGTTCAGGAAGGGAGCCTGGGTGCAAACGTTCCATCCCTATGGTAGGAAGGCCCGGAAGCCCTTTCCACAGCCTACACACCATTCCCTTCCTCTATACTCTGCCCGGTACCACAGGACCTGTCTTAGAACAGGCATCTTCTGTCCTTACTCCACATTCAAAGGCTCTGATGACTTGTCAAAGATTCACTCTTTGGCCTGCTCCTTGGGCCTCCCTGTCATCTCAACCCAGGAAACTCCTGTGTTCTACTGTTTACGAGCGTGAACTCTGTTCCAGTCTGGCCAGTCTTTTTTTCTGATGCAAGTCACAGCTCATGCTGACCCCCAAACCTTTAGCTTTGCCTTTGTTTGGAACCCTTTTGACTCCTTCCCCTGTCTGAGACTGACTCATTCTCTGAGCTCGGTCTCACCATCAAAGAGCCGAAAATCTCCAAGTGTCCCTACAATTGAACACTTTACTCAATTACATACCTGGTTCCATACTGAGAAGCCTTCGTTTTGGGGTGAGTCTGGTTTTTGACATTCATTTCCTCAAAAATGACTAATCCCTTTTCACAAACAGCGCCCTTCTTTCCTTCTGTCTTATTGAAATCACTACGCGAAGCCTGTGAGCCTTCCACCTCTGACTCCTTTTCTGCCCATTATTGCTCATCTTTTCAAGCAGAGTGATCTGTAGCACCTGCAGCCTGTCTTCCACTTTTATCCTGTAGCTAAAACTTCTCCCTCAACATCTGAAGTCACTAATCATCCCCTCCAGGCTGAGTCCTCGGATGTGCTGTTCCTGACCCTGTTTTGGGTGGCTCTTCATAGTAAGTTTCTGATACTTCCCACCAGGCTTGTCCAGAAACATTATTGAAAGCCTCCTGAGGTTATATAAAACTGCTATAAGATGTAACCCTCTACCTTCTAGGAGCTTATGACCTACTTGTGGGGAGGAGTTCATATGTACAGCTATTAAAAAGGTAAATCATAGTGTGGCATAGGGCCAAGGGAACTCAAGAGATGATGGAAGAAGATATTTGGGTGTGTTTGAGCCACTGAAGGTGGCCTCATAAAGAGAAGTAGACTTGAGGTAGACTTGGTGGTTTTTATGTTTAAAATGTTAGTGATTTACATTTCTAACATAGGGAACCATATTAGTGTTGGAGGGCAGCTGGCAATGTGTATTAAGAATCTAGGTGCCAGGGGAATGGACCAGAGGGAGAGATTGCTGAATCTAGGTGTCAATTGTGAAGAATAGACATCAGCCTCCACTGCCTGGGAAGCAATAATAATGTGTCTGCCTTGCTTTCATCTTCCAGGTCTCATGGGAGTACTTGCCATTGGTAGATTCTAACCTGGAACCTGGTGGTAAGAAATCTCAGGAAATGAGGTTCCCAGTCTTCTAGCCCTTGCAACACAGACTGGAGTAGGAACAGAGCCAGTGGACAGTGGACCAGCACAGGGGTGACTGGGATGTAGGAAGGCTCAAAGATAACTCTGGCATAAAGGTTGGTTGCTTAAACAATGGTGATCCACTGCTGATGTAACAGGAATTCTGAGGGTAAGGGGATGTCCAGTATGGGAAGAAGGCTGGTCTTGAACATTTCATGACTGAGATACTAATGTGATATTTAAGTGGATCTTTCTTACAAGAAGCTCTTAACATTAATCACTTCCTGATCAGAGACTTACTCATACATCTTTTGTTACCTGAATGTTATTGACTGGAGTGTTTCAGTACTTCAATTCCACAATAAATTCGATTCTGTAAAAATCCCCTGGTCAATAATGTGTTAAGATTTAGAATTCCAGGGAGATTTTACAGCTGCATATAGAGACTTGAGAGCCCATCATGGAGGGGATAACTAAGCTGTGTCATGGGACCCATTCATTGGGAAACTAGTATAGCGTGGGAGGAACAGAAGCCACTAGAGGAGGCATCAGCAGAGCCAGAGAAAGGAGGGGTCTTTTTTGCATTTTATTCTGTTTCCAGCTCTTGAAAAGTCTTCTCTGTTTCTTTTGAAGATCACAATTGCTTTTACTGCCCCTAAGTTACCATGCCTTCCCAGCACTCACACCCAGGTTCTCTGCTCTTTTGGATAATTATCCCAGTGAGCTCGTGCACTCATACACAGTGTCATTCCATCTCTTTCTACCCCAATCCACATCTCAAGCTCCATCTGTAACTGTCTTCTGTCCCACTTGCCAAATCCCAGAACCTAAGGTCTAGGGCCCATCTTCTCGTCAGTTTCATGTGGTCTCCACACATCAATTACCACCAGGGTCAGAGGGCTATGTCTGCCTCTCCTGATTGGTTCCTTAGATACCTTCTTCTCCCTCTTCTAACTGTATGTGATTCCCTGGGAATCACAATCTATGGTGGTAGGTTAAGTGGTTAGAACTTGTAAGCTGGGAGGAATTCTGGAAACAGGAATGTCTAGTCCAGCAGCTTTCAGATATTTACAATGCATTGTCATAAATATATTTTACACTATATGGCAACCCACTCCAGTACCCTTGCCTGGAAAATCCCACGGGCAGAGAAGCCTGGTAGGCTATAGTCCATGGGGTTGCAAAGAGTCGGACATGACTGAGCGACTTCACTCACTCATGACTCATCACACACATGCTCACATACACACCCGACTACCCCAGAAACACAATTTTCATGAATCCACACTCTTAATTCATATGACACAGTCTGATACTTTCAACTCTATCCTTTCCTATTCAGTTCTGTTCTATTTCATTAAAAACAAACAAACAAAACCCCAAAAACCGGATTAATTAAATCTGTTTTATGACTCATTAACAGGTCATGACAAACCCCGGTCCAGTGTTGGCAACCTAGAGGTCTAGGTTTGTTTAGTTCCTTTCTTTGCCATTAGCTCCTCTGATTGCTCCCTTTAACTATACTGGATATAAATGCCAGATAATACTGTTTGATCACTGCATTATTTTAAAGGTGAGTCAGACTGTGTTGATTTACTTTTGGCTTTCTTCTAGGACAGATATAAGCAATCAGCAACCTTGTCTCCAGTGAGCAGCAGTGATGGCTTTGAGGATCAGACAGGCAGGTAGAGACCTCAACAATCTCCCTCCTCCGTCTTATTTCAGGAAAACAATATCCTCCCAGAAGAAGGCAAGGAGAAAAAGGAAGTGCTACCTGAACAAAAGCCTTTGTCCCGGCTCCTTCCTGATAATGTTTAGTTTGTAGTAGTGGCGCAGGGCTCTGGACATTTTCTCATAGGTCATGTTTGTTCTGTTCTGTTTGTTCAAAGGAGGAAGAGAGAGAGAGAAAAAAAGCACAAAGACACAATGAAATGAACCTCAGAAACAGGCGCTGGAGGAGTTATTCACATCCAGCTCCACAGGGTGCTCCCGTGGCCCTGCCAGGCCCACCCCGGGCTTTGTCCCATGTGTTCCTGGCCGAGGTCTCTCCTAAGGTGAGTCCAGCCAACAAAGCACATCCCACCTCGGCCTCCCCGACTTCCTCTCCCAGGACTGCGCTCTGTTGTGCCCGAGGAATTTCCTGCGGGTCCCCCTATCTGGGGTCATCCTTCACCTTCTGACCCACAGAGAATTTCTCTTCCTTTTGCCCTTTTAAAAAAAGAAAAAACAACACACAAAAAGTGACCTTTCTCAAACTTGTGCTTCTCGTTTGTCATTTTAAGGAAGAGATTTTTTTTGTTTAAATTCCTGTTGTGGAAGCAAGAATACAGTGGTTCTGAGCTCTGGGGCAAGGGCACCCTGTGGGAGCTGTGGGGCGATCTTTCTCAGTGACTCACGGGATGGAGGGTGTCCGTGGGGCCTGGCCATATTTGGTCATGGCCTCTGGCAGGCTGTCCTTAGCGGGGCCAGAGCACGGGCTGCCTGCCGTCCAGGAAACTGAAGCTGGGGCAGAGCTCAGCAGGGGCCCCCAGGCCCTCCCCATTGGCTGATCTGGAGTGGGGCCTTCACGGTATCTAGTTAGCTCTGTCCCATGTCTATCTGCCTGTGGCCAGGCCTGGATCTTGGTGACTTTTTAAAGTAGGAATACTGATTTATCTAAAAAAAAATTTTTTTTTTAAACAGGGGAACTCTTTATTTTACTGTGATAAGAACACCAAACATGAGATCCATCCTCTTAAAGTTTTAAGTGGGTAATACAGCACTTAATACACTGTATTATATATAGGTACACTGTTGTACAGCAGACTCTAGAACTTACTCATCTTGATTAACGGAAGCTTTCTGTCCACTGGTTGGTAACTCCCCATTTCTCCCCCTCTTCCCAACCGCTGGCAACACCAGTCCACTCCTGGACTCAGTGAAATTTGTCATTTTAGATCTAACTTCATTTAAGTGAAATCAGACAGTATTTGTCTGTGACTGGCTTATTTCACTCAGCATCCTCTCCTCAAGGTTCACCCACGTTGCCACATGCAGCCGAATCTTTTTTAAAAGCGTAATAATACTCCATTGTGTATATATAGCTCGATTTCATTATCCATTCATCTATCTGTAATGTTGAGGTTGTTTTACCCACCTTTTACCTCTATGTACTTTAATGATATTTTTTTAACTATAAAAGACTAAATCTTTTAAATTCTATTCCCTCTTCCCAAGCTGGAAAAACTGTGGGGCAGTCAGAATTCCTGCAGGGTTTGCTTTTCAGGGAGATGTTTTACAGTCAGGATAAGCATTTTCTGTGTAGAATTGGGCTTTTGTGGCCATGGGAGTGTCTAATGGAGTGGAACAGAAGCGACACCTCCCAAAGGCCCCTCGAGAGTTACAAAGTGCCGCAGTGCATCTCTGGTCCCCAGTTCTTATGCTGGCATGGGCAGCAGCAGAGCCAGGCCATGGTGGGGGAATGATGGTTACTCATCACGAGGCCGATCAGACCAGGAGACGCTGAGTTAACTGCAGCCTGGCATGAGGGACACATGGAAAGGGGCATCTTTATTACTTCCTTCCCCTTGCAACTGTCTTAATTGTTTGTCCAGTGAGGAATAAACTGAATAATTACAGGCCGACTTAGGAAGCAGAAGACAGACAATTACCCTCCAACCCAGGGACAAAAACTGGATTTGGGCCCTAGTTTATGGAACAAATGTCTGATGCTCTTTTTACCTTATGGTTTCCCCACAGTCGAGCCAGTCCATTGGGATCCACTATCCGGAATATTTTGGATTCTTTGTCCTCCCATCGGATGAAGTTTTCGTACCGGCTGTCAGAAAGCAACTGATAGACGTAATCCCAAAGCAGTCTACAGTCTACAGAGGAAAAGGGCAAGAAAACACCATTGACAAGGCTGCTTGTAAGTATGAAGAGCAAGAATCAAGAAAATAATCGAGGAACCGCTTTGCCTTCTTTGGATTGAGTCCAATCTCCTTGTTTGGGGAATTCCTTGGCAGTCCAGTGGTTAGGACTCTGTGCTTTCCCTGCCGACCGCCCAGGTTCAATCCCGCAAGCCAAAACAAAAACACCAAAACTTTGATCAAGGCACAGAGAGACCTGGGAGATGGCGACCTTTGACCTGTGGAGGCCTTCAAGACCATCCTGGCCCAGACCCTCCCTCCCCACCAACTCAGATGAGGACACAGCAACCCGGAAAGAGGAAAGGACTGGTCTACGGTCATGACCCATGATTTGAACTGGAGTAGAGCCCACAGGAGGGAAAGAACAAGCTCTAAGAGGAAATGAATCAGTTCTGAAAAGGGGCTGAAGACAGGCTGGCAGGTAAAAGGGCAGAAAGTGCCCTCGTGTTCCAGAGAGGGCGGTGTGGTATCAGTGGTGGGGTGGAATGTCCTTTGGTGGGGGAACAGTGAACAGGTGGAGATGTGATGACTGAGGTTGGCTGTGGGAAAGGAAGACCCACATGGTTTAAGAATATAGTCACCTTAGAGCTACTTTGGAAGTTAATTGTTTTATTATAATGGAATCAGGGTAGAAAGGAACCCAGGGCAAAAAAAAAAAAATCCATTTCTCCATGTGCAGAACGATGTTGGATCACTTGATCAGGCAATGTATCTTCTTTAGCACAGGCCAGGTGCTGGGCTTGGCCTTGCCTTTTGGCTAAGGGCTGGCAAATTCCACAAGACGACACAGATTGCACTCCTTGACCTTGTTCTAGTGCTTACTGGATTACTGCCAGACGGGCTGTGGCCTGCTCCCTGGCACAGCTGTGACAGGTGGACGGGGACAGATGTGGACTTTGTGGCTCCAGCTGATGCAGGACCAGCCTCGGGATGAGAGTCGGAGACTCAGCTCCTAGGTGTGCACTGTTGTTTTGGGAAGCACTGGCCAGCATGGCTGGTTGTAAATGAGTAATTACTGGACACGGTATGTATGTTCTTCCCTTTACCAGTGTTATTTCTAACCCTACTCAGCACGCCACCTCCTTCCTAATCCTCTTGGGCCCCAGGTCACAAGAGGATCTGAACTCTGGGGCTTCTGTATGGCCAGGAGCCACTTCCTGATGCCAGGTGAGGCCTGGAACACCTGGGCAGGGGGAGCATCTAATCTTGACTTGGGCTATCTCAGAGCCAACACATTCACCTCCCAGAGCACAAAACACACCCTCCTTGGGCACACGTTTACAGGAGGAATCGAGTCAGGTCCCACTGGGCAAGTGTTTTAAATCTCCCTGAGGTTCCTCCTTCATGAAAGGGGAGTGACAATAGTGACTCTTTCTGGAACTGCTGTATGAGCGATGCTGCGAGTGAAGAAGACAGTAAGGAGTGTTGCGATGACGGTGCGTGCTGGGTGCTGCTTGCAGGCATGGGGCCATGCGTGCCTCCAGCCACTTGCTTCTGACCCTCAGGACACCTGGTGCAGCTGGCGCTGTTGCTATTCCTTCTTCATGGCTGAGGAAGCTGGGGCTTAGAGGGTTTGGTCATCGGCTCAAAGGCACAGCTTATGACACAGGTCAGAGTCTGTGCCACACATCCTGCTGAGAACTCTATTCTCAGAGAAGTTGGTTCACAGGTGTCTATTAGTCAAGCTTTAGGACTTTTCCAACCAAGATGAGTGTGTCCTTTGTGAAACCCAGCTTTCCCTCTGAACAGCAGAAGGAACTGGCACACAATGCAGCATTTTCCAGGAGGGAAAAGTATGAAAGTGTTAGTCGCTCAGTTGTGTCTGACTCTGTGACCTCCATGGACTGTAGCCTGCCAGGCTCCTCTGTCCATGGGAGTTCTCCAGGCAAGAACAGTTGTCATTCCCTTCTCCAGGCGATCTTTCCCACCCATGGATTGAACTGGGCTTCCTGAATTGCAGGCATATTTTACCATCTGAGCCACTAGGGAAGTGTCTTTTAGGCAGCAACTGTGAAACTTAAACTGGACATCCATTTTGAGTTTATTTTTGTGTGTGGTGTTAGAAAGTGATCTAGTTTCAATCTTTTACAAGTGGTTGACCAGTTTTCCCAGCACCACTTGTTAAAGAGATTGTCTCTACTCCACTGTATATTCTTGACTCCTTTGTCATAGACAAATCCACACACCTATGGACACCTTATCTCAGGGTTTTCTATTTTGTTCCATTGATCTATATTTCTGTCTTTGTGCCAGTACCATACTGTCTTGATGACTGTGGCTTTGTAGTAGAGCCTGAAGTCAGGCAAGCTGATTCTTCCAGTTCCACTCTTCTTTCTCAAGATTGCTTTGGCTATTCAAGGTTTTTTTGTATTTAAATACAAATCTTGAAATTATTTGTTCCAGTTCTGTGAAAAATACTGCTGGTAGCTTGATAGGGATTGCATTGAATCTGTAGATTGCTTTGGGTAGTATACTCATTTTCACTATATTGATTCTTCTGATCCATGAACATGGTATATTTCTCCATCTATTAGTGTCCTCTTTGATTTCTTTTACCAGTGTTTCATAGTTTCGATATATAGGTCTTTAGTTTCTTTAGGTAGATATATTCCTAAGTATTTTATTCTTTTCATTGCAATGGTGAATGGAATTATTTCCTTGATTTCTTTTTCTACTTTCTCATTATTAGTGTATAGGAATGCAAGGGATTTCTGAGTGTTGTTGGGAGCTCGTATACACTCGTGGCAGATTCATGTCAATGTATGGCAAAACCAATACATTTCTATTTTGTTCCATTGATCTATATTTCTGTCTTTGTGCCAGTACCATACTGTCTTGATGACTGTGGCTTTGTAGTAGAGCCTGAAGTCAGGCAAGCTGATTCTTCCAGTTCCACTCTTCTTTCTCAAGATTGCTTTGGCTATTCAAGGTTTTTTTGTATTTAAATACAAATCTTGAAATTATTTGTTCCAGTTCTGTGAAAAATACTGCTGGTAGCTTGATAGGGATTGCATTGAATCTGTAGATTGCTTTGGGTAGTATACTCATTTTCACTATATTGATTCTTCTGATCCATGAACATGGTATATTTCTCCATCTATTAGTGTCCTCTTTGATTTCTTTTACCAGTGTTTCATAGTTTCGATATATAGGTCTTTAGTTTCTTTAGGTAGATATATTCCTAAGTATTTTATTCTTTTCATTGCAATGGTGAATGGAATTATTTCCTTGATTTCTTTTTCTACTTTCTCATTATTAGTGTATAGGAATGCAAGGGATTTCTGAGTGTTGTTGGGAGCTCGTATACACTCGTGGCAGATTCATGTCAATGTATGGCAAAACCAATACAGTACTGTAAAGTAAAGCAAAAATAAAAGTAAAAGAAAAAAATCCTGCTTGCAAAAAAAAAAAATAGTGGACATCCATTAAAATGACAAGATTTTTTTTTAATCTATTTTTTTCAGTTACTTATGCTTTAAATGTCTCATGTCATATCCAAGAAACAGTTGCCTAATCCATGGTCACAAATACCGCTGCCTATGTTTTCTTCTAAGAGTTTTACATTTTCAGTTATTTATTTTATTTTTTGGGTGCACTGAGATGTGGAACTTCCCGGCCAGGGATCCAATATAAGCCCCCTGAGTGGAAGCATGGAGTCTTAACCACTGGACCACCAGGAAGTCTGACCATACATCTTTAGTATCCCTTACTGTATCCTTTTTCTCCTCGATTGATCTGTGTCTAAAATGTAATGTGGAGACTTCTCTGGCAGTCCAGTGGTTAAGACTCAGGATCCTTCCCTGGTCAGGGAAGCTAAGATCCCACACGGCTTGCAGCGAGAAACTCAAAACATAATACAGGAGCAATACTGTGTGACAAATCCAATAAAGATTAAAAAATGGTGCACATTAAAAACAAAAATTAAGCTGACATGTGGTTTCTTGTGTTTCACCAAAGGACCCATGGTGTCCTTCTTAGAGAATTTCTGGCGTTCAAACCCCACGCTTACAAAAGCTGGCCATCGATCTGTTACCAACCCTGCCTGATCTGTTACCAACCCTGCCTGATGCTGTGCTCGTGGTTGCCAGAGGGGGGGAGCAAAGAGACAGCAAGGGGACAAGTCCCAGCAAGAGGAAGTACCTTGGGAGGTGAGTGCCACATGATCCCAGATTGAGAATAACCGAGCTCATTTTTAAGGCACTTGTAAGAGGGGGACTTCAGGCAAAGTGGTGAAGCAGGCAGTGTTATTCTCTCTCTGCCACCTCCTCATCTTATATCGTTTTTATTATAGGTGAAAAAATAGAGAACCGAAGTGAGTGAAGTTGCTCAGTCGTGTCTGACTCTTTGAGACCCTATGGACTGTAGCCTACCAGGCTCCTCCATCCATGGAATTCTCCAGGCAAGAGTATACTAGAGTGAGTTGCCATTTCCTTCTCCAATGAAGAACTGAACTGCAGTTTAATTGTCCAGTTTGTGTCTTACCGTCAAACAGCAGATGGGTTTTAATTTCTGACAGTCTCATCCAAGTGGAAGCCATCTGACAGAATCAAATATTATCAAAAAAATGCCCTTCCACTAGGAGGAACAAAGGTGGTTTGTGAAGAGCTTCTTGTCCATGTTTCTAGAACTGCAGTTTAATTGTCCAGTTTTGTCTTACCGTCAAACAGCAGATGGGTTTTAATTTCTGACAGTCTCATCCAAGTGGAAGCCATCTGACAGAATCAAATATTATCAAAAAAATGCCCTTCCACTAGGAGGAACAAAGGTGGTTTGTGAAGAGCTTCTTGTCCATGTTTCTTGACAGGCTTACAATCTTTATTACCACAAAGAGGCTTGATGACACCTTTTGGATGCTTGTGGATGGGGAATAAGATTTTCTATAGTGAATCATTTTAATACAATTTAATAATTTAAAAAAAAACTGATTTGGTCATCTTTAGCAGTTTGATAGAAAGAACTCTTTTTGCCCACATGAAGGTAAGCGATATATGGGAAGTCCTCTCAACCTCGAGGACTTCCTGGAGCCAAAATGTAAGATGAGAGTTGTTTTGACACCATCTGCTCAAGGATTTTCACTTTCATTGTTTCTGTTGCTTCTCTTTTACTGCCTTGTACATTCTATTTCTCATAAAATGGTGACGTGAGAACCAGACCATTTCTCAAAGTAACCAGTTCTGGGTACCTACCACGCTGGGTTCTTCAGAGGCATCAAACTGAGAACTTCACATTGTATATCATTTACTGAAAAAGGTCTAGAATGTGATCTGTGTTTGGGAAACCCTGCCTTCCAGGTACCAACCAGAGAACGGACTTTACCTCTTGAGTTGTAAGACTATTTGTAGCCTGCAAACTTTTCTCTTTCATAAATGTGAAAAGAGCCCCAAACAAGCTGCCAATTGATCATTTTAAATGACATTTAATCCAGCAAAGTCAACTTTAGCCGAGTAATAAAAATATGTTGACATTTAAGACATTGAATTACTTGGTCCCTAACAGAGGTAGCAACAGGAATTTTGTGGCACAAAGCAGTTGTTGAAGCTCACAGTATAAGTGGCTTTTATAACACTATTGATTCTTTTGTTGCTTTAGTTAAAAATTATGCCAGATGATAAAAATAACTACCTGACAGTTTTTTCTTTAAAAAAAAAAACAAAAACAATTGAAATTCAAACGCAATGAGTTATTTTTAAGACTTTAGTTAAATAAAAAGGCAGATTCTTTTTAGTTCGCTGGGTCCTCTGAAGGCTGTTGCTATGGCCCACCGGCTGTTTTTCAGTTTTGTTAAAATCCATCCATGTCTGCACAGATACAATGTTCTCTGGTCATTAATAAAAACGCTTAATACTACTATATAATAAAAAGCATCAGGCTTTGAAAACAAAGGTTCATCACATTACAGAACACTTGACTAGGCATGTGAAAAATAATCTTATATCACAAAGCGTTCATTACTTTTGGGTGCGTGTCTCTTAAACTAAATCTCCCATGTGCCTTGAGAAGGAAGACCCTGTAAACAAATGTGCACAATTTTGATTCTCTGTTCCACAAGAGGAAGCTTATAAAAGGGTTTAGTGAAGTATTATTTTCCAATTGCAGAAAGAGAGTTCTCTTTCCTGCTGGGTGAGGTACCCTGGGTATCCACAGTTAAAAGGCATTGTCGAAAAGAAAAGGAAAAAAAGAAAAACCTTTTCTGTGGTTAGGGAGAAATAGTTTCCCTCCCACGCCTGTCTCTTACCAGAGACTTGTACAAGCTTATTGAGCAGACACTGTAAAAAGATGGGCAGGTCACACATAACCAACATGGTTTCCAAAGGAAAAAAAACCCAAAAACCATGCTAGACAAAACTGATGTTTAAAAAATCTGAGTGGGCAAGTCAAGTTATTGACTAGGGAATGTTTAATGATGGTGGTTAATTTAAATTTCAGGAAAGCGTCTAAGAAAGCAATTTTAGGTTGTCTTAACTGCCCAAATGGAATTTTAAATGAAGGTCTGTAAACTGGAGTTCTGTGGTTTAATCACCAACAAGGAGGGGCCTAGTGCCCCTGTCTCACTGCTTTCAAATCCTTATGAAAAGCTAACTGATTTATTTCAGGGTAAGCAACACATAGGTGACATGCAACACAAAAAAGTTGCTTCTCTGCTTTATAGCAATGGTTCTAAACTAGGGGCAAGCTTGCCTGCTGTGGGGGATGGGGAGGCGTTTGACAATGTCTGGGGACAATTTTGGTCATTATATCTGGGGCGGAGGATGCTGTGACAGAGGCCTAGGATGCTGCTAAAGATCTTATACAAATATAGCAAGTCCTCTAATACAAATGAGTTCCAGTCCAAGAGTGCATTTGTTTAAGTCCAACTTGTTCACAAGTCCAACACAGTCTAGGTACCCAATTAACAATCGGCTGTATAGTACTGTACTGTAATAGGTTTATAATACTTTTCACACAAATAGTACATAAAAAATATGAACTTTTTTTAATATTACAGTATAGTACCTTGAAGGCTTCCCTGGTGGTGCAACGGTAAAGAATCTGCCTGCCAATGCAGGAGACGTGGGTTTTGATCCCTGGGTCAGGAAGATCGCCTGGAGAGGGAAATGGCAACCCACTCCAGTATTCTTGCCTGAGAAATTCCAGGGACAGAAGAGCCTGGTGGGCTATATAGTCCATGGAGTCACAGGAGAGTCAGACATGACTGAGTACTAACACAGTATCTTGAAAAGTACAGTAGTACCAGCTACATCACTGCTGCTTTTAAGCTTGCTTCTGGACAGCCCAGGCTTGAAGAAAGATATAGAGTACTACTGTACTCTGTACAGTGCTGTACAGCAAAGTACACAAAAGCACAACCACTTTAGAGAATACACACCAGGCATGTGAACTAACTTAAGTGATTAGACATGGGATCCCACATTTGCATCTTTGAAAGCTTGCAAGAAAGTTCATATATAGGGAACTTACTGTAATGCACAAAAGAATGCCATCCCCCCCGCCAACAAAGGATTATTTAGCCGAAATATCAGGAGTGCCCAGCTTGAGAAACCCTGCTTACAGAAGCATGGGTTTTACACTATTGCAGGGAGGTGGCTGTCTGCAGCTATTTTTTTTTTTTTTTTCCTGCCTTGATTCTAGATGGGCCATTACCTAGAAGCAGAAAGCTGATAAATCCAGTGCAGCCAACTCCGTGCTGATACGCAGAGGTGTGTTTATAGCAACTGCTGTGCTCTGCTGTGGCGTAGGGAAACAAGCTGTGTGTGCACAGCAGCCAGCCGGGAGCGGGAGAAGCCGAGGCAGAGAACACAAATCTGTGCTTCCTGGCTTCACCGGAGCAGAGGGACCGCAGCTGCAAATGCCGCTAAACCTTCTCACCTTTGGTGGCAGGAGGTGTGGAGCGAGGCTGGGAAAGGCAGGAATCTGCCTTATAGCTGAGATCAAGCCCCCAGACAGATCCCAGTAAGACCCGCCCCCCTCCCTCAAATGTGGTGGCAGCAGAGAATTTGCATCCAGGCACCACTGGGACTAGGAATGCTGTTCCAGAAACACATGCCTTTAAAACAAACTGGAACCTCTAGTCTCCTCAAGCCCCTTCTCTTATTTCCTACCCTGTTACTGTGCTGGTACTGCGATCTTTTTAAAAAGGCCATCCTGAAACTTCCTTTTCTTTTAGGGCTGATTTCTTAGAGGTCCCAATGAAAAGAAAGCGCAGTGACTCAGCTAGAGCTTGTGAAGCCAGGACATTGACTCCTGTTGAGGTGGAGTCTGCCAAAGTCTCCAAGGGTCTCCTCACAATACAGTGGGCAAAGCCTCGGGGGAGGTGAGCAGGAGGGAAGAAGTCAGTCTCCAAGGAACCTAGGGCTCTTTGAAGGTCTGCACGTCAGAGGCCAGTATCACTTGGAACAAACGTTCAGAGCCAAGGCTTTGTTTGGGTCAAGGCCCCCACACCCACTCTGGTGGGCAGTGGTACTGACCGTACCCACTGCCCTCCCCTTGTTCAACCCTTGAGCAGAGCAGGGGCACTAACTCGTAGGAATTAACCTGTTTGTGCTAATATTTGCGTAGTGTTTCTTTAGTGCTCAAAAGTGCCCAGAAATGGGTATTAGTATCTGCATTATTATGGATAAGGCAACTGGGCTTCAGTAATCTTAAGTACCTCTGCCTGGGAGTCAAAGGCTACATTCTAATCGTGCTGATTCCAGACGCTATATGCTCTTTCCCAGGAATCATCTGAGCAGCCGTGGATGAAGGCCCTGGGCCGGGAGCCAGAGAGGACTCTGGGTCAGCAGAGGGTTACCTGCCTGAGACGGTGCGGGAGTTCATGGCTCTCCCAGCAGGTACTAAATCCCCCAGGCCCCTTGGCTTAGGGAGATAGCCCACGACCCTGTCCTTTTTTCCAAACACAGCATCTACAAATGTGTGTGCATACTGCCATACCTTACCACAAAGGCTGCCCTCATCACTTTGATACAATCCTAAGACTGGCCTTTTAGGAGGTCTTTCTCTCTTCAGGGCTGCTCCTGAGGCAATGCAAGTCCATGTGCGTCCTGAGGATGAGCCCCAGGTGCTGTCCCTGGAGTCTTGGGCTTATCTGATGTCTGATTAGATGATTAGAGGCTCCAGGGTTGAAAGTCTGTGCTTACGGAGCTCATCCAGCCAATAAAACTAGAGCAAAAGAGGACGGTGCTCTGTGACAAGTAAGCAATATGGGAGATTTGATGTCTCCTTGATGAGAAACCTTTTGTTTCTGTTAAAAATACAACCTTGAGAGAGAATACATATATTCTCAGATCCTTTGAGGATCTCAGATTGCCAGGCCAGCATATCAGAGGGTTGGAAGTGAAGTGCACAGGGCCTGGGGGTGGTGTAGGGAGAATTCTGTTTTATCTGCAGTAGAATCAACTCACCAGTGAGATCCTCAAACCATGAAGAAGCTCATGTTTGCAGAGAAAAGCGAGAGATGTCATCACCGACTCAAGGAACATGTGTCTGAGCAAACTCAGGGAGACGGTGAAGACCAGGGAACTCTGGTGTGGTGCAGTCCCTGGGGTTGCAAAGAGTCAGACACAACTGAACAACATCAGCAAAAGTTGTGAAGAAAGCACAGGACAAGATGTTCTCTATTTGGATGGTCCATGGACTCTGAACAACTAACTCTGTACAGGCTTTTATAGCCCCCACTTTTGTGGAGCTGATGAATAACTTCGAATGTATTATCAACTACATTGCCAATGAATCTCGCTTCCTTAGCCGACTTTTTGGATTAAGGCCAAGGAAGGGATAAGCAGACAGGAAGTCTGGTAACTCAGGTTTTAGTGGAATTGTAGAAGTTTAAGAAAGCCAAAATGACTTCAGTTTTTTCTTTTAAAACTGAGGTGTCTATGGTTAAAACCAAAGCGGGGAGCTTAGCTTGTCTGATGGCATAAAGTAAGAAGCACACTGCCTTCTGCCAGCGAGGACACCACATTTGGCATTTAGAGAAGCTTCACCCTATCACTGAGCAAAATGCCTGGCACAGAGAGAGACATGAGAATTTTGGAAAGTGTGAATGATCTGAACTACACAGTTCAAGTAGGCAGCCCGACACTTTCTGTTCTTCAGCTGTATTTTATGTTAATAGTGTTATTGTAAGTACTCTGGGCAGCTCAGCAATCAGCCTGCCATCAGGACTTATCTCCCTCCGTACATCGCTTGCCATTGTTCCCTCCACATACCTTAGGCATGCCTCATTCTTTGAGGTGTAATTCCTGGAGAGCAACCACGGCATTTTCTACCCTGTGACTTCTCCATACTTATGATTTCAAAGCAGACAGTGCCACAGGACAGGGAGTGGCGGACTCTTTCTGAAAGGCCCATCAGTAGATATAATATATTTCAGGCTTTGTGGCCATCCTGTGTCAGCTGTACCTCCTCAACCCCGCCAAAGCAGCCACAGACGATACTAAGCGAATGGGTTTGGCTGTGTGCCAATAAAACTTGACTTACAAAGACAGGCGGTGGCTGACTTGGCCCATAGGCCAGCGTTTCCAGTCCCTGGGCCTAAGGAAACAAATGCGCTGGAAAGAACACTGGATGAAGCTCGAGGCTGAATGCTTGATGTGCCCGAAGCTCAGTTTCTCCATCTGTAAAAGATGCTTCTAGCTTTGAAGTCAATGGGTTGTAAGAATGATTTCCAATATAATACTGAAAACACAGCATCACCCTTGCTACCCTTCTTCAATTTATGGTGCTCATTGCCAGTACCAGTCTTTGGCTATGAAACACATCAGTGAGATGCAGGCCAGTAGAACTTCAGTGGGCTAAGAAAATGCTAGAAGGTGACAGATGCTTTCACCTCCCCCAAGTAATCCTTTCCTGAAGATAACAGAAAATAGTGCAGAAAGAAGCAACTTGCTCAGCATCTTCAGTTTAAAAAACAAACAAACAAACAAAAAACCCAGGAGGGAAAGATATATATACTTATGGCTGATTCACATTATTGTATGGCAGAAACCAAAGCAACACTGTAAAGCAATTATCCCCTAATTAAAAATGAATTAAAAAACAGAATCCAGGAATCTTCTCATTCTGTCCCACAAATGCCAGCCATTCCAACTTATTAAACTCAGTAACAGTCCTTCTTATTCTTTGAAAAATAAACATCACCTTTCAAAATAAGCTACATGTTCTATTTCAATTGATCTAATCTGTGGTTTGTATTTAAACTGTCAACTACCTCCTAGATGAATATTTACTGAATATTTTACGGAATCTTTTAGTTTTTCCACCAGGTAAATACCTAAGTAAGCTACCACAACTTGCATGCAACCTCTTAAGTGTATGACGCGTCCCAATTTCGGAGAGATTAAAACATGAGAAAAACTGAATTAAAAATCCATTTTTAACAAACCTGGATTCTGGAGTTTACCTTTCTATGTGAAACCTAGAACAAATATAGTGGGGCTTATCTTGCTTTGGAGTTTTCTCTATCTGGAATGACCTCTTTTCCCTCTAATCTCTACTTATTCATATTCTAAGCATTCATCTAAGCCCAGCCAAAAGCCAGCTCCCCATGAAGGCCTCCTGACACCCCGACTCTGACCTCTTACGGCACTTAATGGGAGTCCCTGGAAGGTACCATGAGCTGCAGTCATAGGCAATTGTCTTCAGCTCTTTCACAACAAAGACTGTGTCTTACAATCTCCTTGAACACCCAGCCCCCATGAATACAGAGGAGTGCCATAAACACAAAAGGTGTCCAAGGCATATGGCCAGGACTATCTGAGTGGACAAGACCTTTCCATCCACAGTCACAAGCACTGTTCTTACCCATATTCCCCAGCTACAGTCTCTGTCAGCGTGACACAGCAGCACCTTTGGGCCCTCTAGGCTCAGATGGCCAGTGCCAAGTTCGATGCATGAAGCAGGGCACCCAAAGCTGGTGCTCTGGGACAGCCCAGAGGATGGGGTGGGGAGAGGGTTCAGGATGGAGGGGACACATGTATACCTGTGGCCAATTCATGTTGATGTACAGTGAAAACCATTACAATATTGTAATCATCTCCTAATTAAAATAAATAAATATAAAAAAAGCATAAGGAGCTAAGTTTTCTCACCTAAAAGCTGCTTTATAGAGATCTGAAGGGCTTTTATGACTGTTCAGTAATGAAAGGACTTTACACTGTACATAAGAATCACTCAATGAATTCGACTGCCAATAAAAGAATAAATTCCACAAGGATCTGAGTTGTCCAAGAAGATACCAAAAAGGGGTAAAGAGATAGGGAGATCCCAAACGAAACAAAGTGAAAGTGAAGGTCACTCAGTCGTGTCCGACTCTTTGTGATCCCATGGACCATACAGTTCATGAAATTCTCCAGGCCAGAATACTGGAGTGGGTAGCCTTTCCCTTCTCCAGGGGAATCTTCCCAACCCAGGGACTGAACCCAGGTCTCTCACATTGCAGGTGCATTCTTTACCAGCTGAGCCACAAGGGAAGCCCAAACGAAACAAAAGAGCCTGGAATTATGATGGGTTCTATTCAGAGGGTCACAGGATTAAGACTAAATATTAGATCATAGATTTCCCTCTTGTTTCACCTTTCAGAAACACTGCCTTTTGATTATATTAGCTAATCTAGGATTTGGTCAAATTACAGAACACAGACATACGGAGATTATGAAATCTGGGAATATACCAACAGAGTAGAACAATTTTTAAGACAGCCATATTAAAAAATTTCTAGACCTACTAAACAAGGGAAAAACAGCTCTAAGTCTAAACAATTTAACTTGACACATGGGGCTTATCTTGGATTCCTAAGAAGTCTGTGGCGAAGACGGCATTACAGAGGAGGTGACGAGACAGATGGTGATCAGGAAGTGGGGGGGCGGGGGGGGGGTTGGTGCTAGTGAGGGCTGTCCTGTAGCCACATCATCCAGCCACCATGGCCTCCACTTCTCTGCGCTGTTTCGTCCATGGTTTCCCCTGTAAATGATCCCTTCCATATAAAATGAATTCAGCAATGACTAGCTCCTTTTGCAGAGCTGTCCTGAGGATTACAAACAAGCAGCAAGTACCCTCAGAATGTTCAGAACTGTTGTACAGACCACGCAAGGAGCAAGACAAACACAGCAGACACAGACAAGAAGGGGATGCCTGGAAAGCTCAAAACAGGTCATTTCTATTATTCATAGGAATACACTGACCCCATGCTCTTCCTCCAACTATCTGGAAAATGCACATGCTCTGCAGAATAAGCAAAGCTACGTTAACCCCTGTTCTTTCTTTTCACAGTTTTTTTCTCTCCATCATTAAAAAAACTTTACATAAAGGTAGATAGAACAATAACATAAATCTCTGTGCATCCAACACCCAGCCATATAGCCCCTGGGTCATAACTAACCTTATTTTACCTACAGAAGGAAATGGCAACCCACTCCAGTATTCCTGTCTGGGAATTCCCATAGACAGAGGAGCCTGGTGGGCTACGGTCCATGGGATTGCAGAGTTGGACATGACTTAGCAAATGAACCACAGCTATGCATTCCTCACTCCCAGCCCTGTGGGATGCTTCTGAATCACATCCCAAGCATAGACCATTTCAGTTTTCATAGTTTTTTTTTTCTTTTTGAAACATATAAGTTATAGCTCTTTGATTTTCTTGATTCAACATTCCTGATGTAACTTATAGTGGTAAAATTGAGGTGATACCAGAGGTGCCCTTGGGACCAGAGAAAAATTTAGAAACAAATGACTTTAATAAAAAAGAGACAGCGAGTCAAGACAGAGGTAAAGTAGCCTTAGGACCTGTGTTATCAAGATGTCGTGAGCCCTGCTTTATCCTGTGGTTCAGCTGGATCTCAGTCCTACAGCATCAGCTCAAGGAGGAAGGAAAATGTCTCACATTTCCCTGAACAGTCTGACCTCTCTCCTGCCTCCATGTCTTTCTTGCACTGTTGTTCTTTAGTTGCTAAGTTGTGTCTACTCTTTGCGACCCCCCTGGACTGTAGCCCGCCAGGCTCCTCTACCCATGGGATTTCCCATGCAAGAATACTGGAGTGGGTTACCATTTTCTCCTCCAGGGGAATCTTCCTGACCTAGGGATCAAACGCATGTCTCCTCTGTCTCCAGCACGGTCAGGCAGATTCTTTACCATTGAGCCACCAGGGAAGCCGGTCCTCCCGTTACTGGACCCATAACCACTTTCAACTTTGAGCTATCTTCCTTCCTCAATTCCTCCAGTCAAAATGCTTCTTACTGGGACTTTTCTGGTGTCCGGTGGCACATTCCAATGCAGGGGGGCCTGGGTTCCATCTCTGGTGGGAGAACTAGATCCCACATGCCACAACTAAGAGTTTGCATCCACAGCTAAGATCCCGCACAGTCAAATAAATAAAATATTAAAAACCTTTTTTCTCTGCATTGCATCCACACCACACAATAGGTACTCAATAAATGCTTGTGCTTTGACTGAACGGGGCAGAGGGCTTGTCTCCTTCTGTCATATACCTTAGTGGTTTTCACACTTGTCTCTCCTAGTAAATTTTAAATCCCCGAGGAAGTCATTGTGCTTAATCAGCTCTGTGTCGTCTACGTCCTCATGAGTTTATCTGCACACAGTAAGTGCTCAAAAAGTGTCTCGTGACCAGAGAGAAGCTCTAGGAAAAGCCCTAACTTTGCCAAGAGGTGAGAGGATTATAAAAGCTTCTGGAGAATGACTTCATGTAAATTATGGGCACATGAGCAAAAATACAACATGGTGATTTTTTTCACTGGTTTCTCATCTTAGAGAAACAAATTTGGGCTTGTCATCATCAAAGGAAAAGAATTCGGGTGTGGCTTCTTCTGTGCAAATGACCGAACACCACCCTAATCCTACTTTTCTCTCCTGCCTCTTCCCAAGGTGAAGGCTACACAGAGTTACTGCCCAGAGGATGGAAATCCAGGCCTGAATCTGAGACAGAGCTCCTCTGTGTTGTGCCTGCTCATTAATTAGCCACTGGAAACTCCGGGACAGAGCCATTAACATGCTCATAAACCTTTGATTTTAAATGTTTTTGCTTAGCCACAATACTAATGTGACTCTCCTTGTAAGCCGGTCGGAGGACATTTGTTTCTTCACATTTCTGAGGCTCATTAACTCCAGCAGCCCAGCGCCTCATTAACTAGCCCATTTAGGGAATTTCATCTCCTGCCGGCAAAGCCTCCATCCCCTGCCTCCCAGAGCCTCTGGAGGGCAGCTAATTGGGATGGCGTGGGGGGCTCCTGGGAGGGTGGGGGGCTTACCCACCTGCTATCAAAGGCTCCTCCCTCCCCCTGGCCTCCCAGAGCCTCTGGAGGGCACCTAATTGGGATGGTGTGGGGGCTTCCGGGGGCGCGGGGGGCTCACCCACCTGCTATCCTCCCGATGGGCACAGCGTGCTCCTCGGGTGGCGAGACGGAGACCATGATGTGGTTCATGTAGGCCAGGTCCTCCCGATGCGAGAGGTTGATGGGCTTCCCTTCCCGGTGCAGCCCATCCTCGGAGAGCCGCGGCTGCTTGAAATCCACGGAGTGTCGGGGGTTCAGGATCAGAGGGTGCATGATTGGGCTGGGCATCAGCTGGATGACCCGCGTGCCCTCCTGCCGGGGGCTGGAGGGCCTCGGGTGGGGCTCGGATGACGGTGGGCAATGGTTGTTCTCCATGGGAGACACTGACAGCGGGTAGGGCTCCTGGTGGTTGTTCTCCTGGTGGAGCCTCGGTCCCTGGGCCCTCTCGGCTGGGGAGAGGCGGCGGATCATGTTGTCCAGGGGGGACCGGAGGGGCCGCTGCTCGGGGTCGGGAGAAGGCCGGTGGTTTGTTGTTATGGGCGACCTGGAACGGTGCAACAGTTCAATGGTGGGAGGGTTCTGGTGTACGTTCTCGGCCGACGGCCTTGAGGTCCTCTGGACACCGTTATCTGTGGGGCAGAGGGAAGGACAGTCAGAGACCCCAGTGGATGCTCAGAGGAGTGAACCCCACAGCAGTAAATGCTTGTGCTTTGACTGAACGGGGCAGAGGGCTTGTCTCCTTCTGTCATATACCTTAGTGGTTTTCACACTTGTCTCTCCTAGTAAATTTTAAATCCCCGAGGAAGTCATTGTGCTTAATCAGCTCTGTGTCGTCTACGTCCTCATGAGTTTATCTGCACACAGTAAGTGCTCAAAAAGTGTCTCGTGACCAGAGAGAAGCTCTAGGAAAAGCCCTAACTTTGCCAAGAGGTGAGAGGATTATAAAAGCTTCTGGAGAATGACTTCATGTAAATTATGGGCACATGAGCAAAAATACAACATGGTGATTTTTTTCACTGGTTTCTCATCTTAGAGAAACAAATTTGGGCTTGTCATCATCAAAGGAAAAGAATTCGGGTGTGGCTTCTTCTGTGCAAATGACCGAACACCACCCTAATCCTACTTTTCTCTCCTGCCTCTTCCCAAGGTGAAGGCTACACAGAGTTACTGCCCAGAGGATGGAAATCCAGGCCTGAATCTGAGACAGAGCTCCTCTGTGTTGTGCCTGCTCATTAATTAGCCACTGGAAACTCCGGGACAGAGCCATTAACATGCTCATAAACCTTTGATTTTAAATGTTTTTGCTTAGCCACAATACTAATGTGACTCTCCTTGTAAGCCGGTCGGAGGACATTTGTTTCTTCACATTTCTGAGGCTCATTAACTCCAGCAGCCCAGCGCCTCATTAACTAGCCCATTTAGGGAATTTCATCTCCTGCCGGCAAAGCCTCCATCCCCTGCCTCCCAGAGCCTCTGGAGGGCAGCTAATTGGGATGGCGTGGGGGGCTCCTGGGAGGGTGGGGGGCTTACCCACCTGCTATCAAAGGCTCCTCCCTCCCCCTGGCCTCCCAGAGCCTCTGGAGGGCACCTAATTGGGATGGTGTGGGGGCTTCCGGGGGCGCGGGGGGCTCACCCACCTGCTATCCTCCCGATGGGCACAGCGTGCTCCTCGGGTGGCGAGACGGAGACCATGATGTGGTTCATGTAGGCCAGGTCCTCCCGATGCGAGAGGTTGATGGGCTTCCCTTCCCGGTGCAGCCCATCCTCGGAGAGCCGCGGCTGCTTGAAATCCACGGAGTGTCGGGGGTTCAGGATCAGAGGGTGCATGATTGGGCTGGGCATCAGCTGGATGACCCGCGTGCCCTCCTGCCGGGGGCTGGAGGGCCTCGGGTGGGGCTCGGATGACGGTGGGCAATGGTTGTTCTCCATGGGAGACACTGACAGCGGGTAGGGCTCCTGGTGGTTGTTCTCCTGGTGGAGCCTCGGTCCCTGGGCCCTCTCGGCTGGGGAGAGGCGGCGGATCATGTTGTCCAGGGGGGACCGGAGGGGCCGCTGCTCGGGGTCGGGAGAAGGCCGGTGGTTTGTTGTTATGGGCGACCTGGAACGGTGCAACAGTTCAATGGTGGGAGGGTTCTGGTGTACGTTCTCGGCCGACGGCCTTGAGGTCCTCTGGACACCGTTATCTGTGGGGCAGAGGGAAGGACAGTCAGAGACCCCAGTGGATGCTCAGAGGAGTGAACCCCACAGCAGTCATAAACGTGACAAGCACGGAGCATGTGCAGGTGTAGGAAGACCCTTCTCCCCCAGATGTGGGGTCTTTTTCCCTGCTTAAAAAAAAAATAAATTGCACATACTTGAAATTCTTTTCCTGCCCCTGGAGAAGCTAAGAATTTCTTCAAGTATTCCATTTGTCACCTATTCATAGTTTATAAACACAAGGAAGCCACACACTCATTCTTTATTTATTCTTTATCTTTTTTGTTACTTGACTCTTTAGTGTGGTTTTTCAGGGCCCTTGAGGGTCTCTCTCAAGAGGCTTTCACTGACTTACATTTTCATAACCCAATTTTCATATTCTCTGCTTCCAGGAGTTGTTGCTATTAATGATAAAGATGATGAAAATAATAAAGCAATTACTGTATATTCTATGGATTGGATTATACGGTTTAAAATTTACAACACACTGGTGACTCAGATGGTAAAGAATCTGCCTGCAATGCAAGAGACCTCAGGTTTGACCCCTGGGTCAGGAAGATTCCCTACAGAAGGGAATGGCAACCCACTCCAGTATTCTTTCCTGGAGAATTCCATGGTCAGAGGAGCCTGGGGGACTACAGCCCACGGAGTCACAATGCATTGGACACAACTGAAGCCACTAATCCTTTGACACAAGTAGAGGATGCTACCGTCACTCCTGTTTATAACAGGAGAGAAAAAATGGAGGCATAAAGAAGTTAAGTGGGGACTTCCCTGGTAGTCCAGTGGTTAAGAATCTGCCTTGCAATGAAGGGGAGAAGGATTTGATCCCTGTCAGGGAACTATGATTCCACATATCACCAGGCAACTAAGCCCGCACGGTCTACAGCCCATGGACCACAAGATGAGAGCCTGAGTGCTCGTGGCAAAGGATCCCACATGATGCAATGAAGATCTTGTGTGCCCCAACTAAGCCTGACACAGTCAAATAAACAAATATTCTTAAATAAAAAGTTAAGCCACTTGTCCAAGGTCACCCAGACAGATAAACTCTAGTCAGATTCTGTAGCCTTATATGCTCATTAGAGCATCTACCTCTTTGTTATGTAGAAACTAGGGGGAGGGGGAGTTATATCAAACCTTGCTCTGAGCAGGCCAGTGGGCCAGATTTACAATGACAGTCTCGCACTTTAAAGAACTTTTAGGAGTGTGTTGTTTCTGAATGCACAGTATCTACAAATGGTCAAGACAGGTAAGTTAAGGAGGAAGAGTGGACCCCTGACAATAAATGCCTCCACCCTATCCCACCTGAACTCTCCAGCTGAAGACGTTTGAGTCAAGACAACGTCAGGAGTGTACACAGCTCAGTGGCAGAAGTAGCTCCATGGGCGGGGATGAGGGAGGGACCAGCAAACACATGGCTTTAGGAGGGAGGCCCTGTTTGTAACAGGGTCAGAAGTGCAGAAATCTGCCTATAGACACAGAGCTTTCTCCAGAGTCCCCCATTCATCTCATTGAGGTCTCTCTGGCCACATCTATTCCCAGAGCTGTTTTATCAAAAGCATGCGTATACCTGCAGGTCCTTGTCCTGGTCAAAGACTTGTCCATGGTTCTAAGTAAAGCAAGACAAAGTCATCTCCTTTCACCATGACGTCAGTATCTATATGAAGAACATATAAAGGGGACCTGGGAATCTGATAGGGTTAGCATACAAGAGTCAAAGGTGGTCATTTCTTAAAGTTTAACACAGGGATAACAGGAAAAAGGGGACTCCACTAGATCTCACCAGTCATATGAGATGGTGAACAAAAGGAATACTGTTCACGATCATCTGCCTGAAAGCAAAGGGCTTACTTTGTAATCACTATATAACATGCAGCTACGAATTTAAAAGTGCTTAATCACTGGATTGGCTTCCCAGGTGGGTTCAGTGGTGGTTCACCCTGCAACACAGGAGATGCCAGAAATGCAGGTTTGATCCCTGGGTCAGGAAGATCCCTTGGAGGAGGAGATGGCAACCCACTCCAATATTCTTCCCTGGAGAATCCCATGGGCAGAAAAGCCTGGCAGGCTACAGTCCATAAAGTTACAAAAAGTTGGACGTGACTAAGCGTGCACACAATCCCTGGCATAGCTACCAACAGAAGACTGACTTAACAAATGAGAGTCTCTCTCTCTAATGATGAAGGATACACAGCTATAAAATGGAATAAGGAGTACCTTGATACTGTGCTAAGGACCAGTCTACAGGCTCTACGGTTAGATAAGTAAAGTAAGGTAAAGTTCTATAGTATGCTATCATTTTTCTCCTCATGAAGAGGATTCCAGTTTCAATAACGGCAGAGTGACTTGTAGCAGACTAACTTTCCTGTGTGTCTGGATAAAATGTATTTATAAAAGTTATTGAGGGACTTCCTTGGTAGTTCAGTGGTTAAGACTCTGTGCTTCCAATGCAGGGGGTATAGATTCAATCCCTGGTCAGGGAACTAAGATCCCACATGCTTTGAGGTGTGGCCAAAAAAAAAGTTATTGAGGAGATTTTAGTCTTGCAAGAAAGGAACCGCCCAGAGTGAGATCCAACTTTATACAGCTTTCACCCAGACAGTAAAGAATCTGCCTGCAATATGAGAGACCTGGGTTTGATCCCTGGGTTGGGAAGATCCCCTGGAGAAGGGAATAGCTACCCACTCAGCAGTATTCTGGCCTAGAGAATTCCATGGACAGAGGAGCCTGGAGGGCTACGGTCTATGGGGTTGCAAAGAATCGGACATGACTCAGTGACTTTCACTTTTTCACCCAGAGTGACCTCTCCAGTCCGTGTAGTCTGGGGCAGCTAGAAAAAGAACAGGAAGTTGCTTGAGGTGCCAGGGATAGAGTATGAAGCTACCAGAAGGGAGAGGGGGTGAAAACCAAAAACCTGAGAAAATTTCCATAAAGAAGGGAGCCTCAGAAGGAGTAGCTACTAATGGGCACATAAAATTCTCCCAAATCCTTAACATGCGCTCCTGAACAGCAATGTGCAGGGGAAACTCCAAGGAGCTCAATGAAAGGCAACAGCTGTATGGTTTAAAGACATAGCAGAAATCTTAGCTGCTGGTCACAGTACTAGAGGCAGAGTTCAGAGTTGGAGATCTATCAAGGGAGACTCTGAAAACACCTCAGGCTATTTATTACCCCAGAATGGTCATACCTTTGGAGTAAGGATTAGTGCTCTAGGAAAAAGGGATCTGCCTGAGGACTAAAGGTAAAACTGAAATAGATGTTCCCTAGCCAGTTATAAGATCTAGCCTCCACAGAATCAAAGTGATCAGCCAGTTATTTAACTGCCTGGTAGCAGAAAAATCAACACTCTTCAGGGGAATATAATATAATCCAGCGTCTCTATAACATGTTATTTATAATATTAAGTATCCATTAAAGATTTCCTAGACATGTACAGAAACATAAAAATATGACCCGTATTCAAGAGGGAAGGCAGGCAATAGAAAGAGACTCAGATAATCTAGATACTGGAAGGAGCAAATAAGAACTTTAAAGTTGCTATTATAAATAAGTTCAAATACTTAAAGATAATGGTGGTAACAACTGATAACAGATGAAGATCATCAGAAAAGAAAAAGAAACTGTCAAAAAAGGTTTTTGAACTGAAAAATACAGTACTTGAAATACTGGATTTGACAGACTTAGCAGATGGGAGATGGGTTAGCAAATATGGAAACAGATCAATAAGGATTAAAGACAAAGAAATAGATCTTCAGTGACCTGTGGAAACAGTATGAAATGGTCTAAAAGAGATGTAACTGGAGTTCAAGAAAGAGAGAATTTTTTTTTTAATAGAGGAGGGTTTTTACCTTCCACCAACACATTGGACAGGGAGGCCTGGTGTGGTCCAATTCATGGGGCCGCAAGGAGTCGGACACAACTGAGCGACTGAACTGAATTGAAAACATTCTTAAAACCTGTATTATTTTAAAGCAAATTATAGATTCTGATGGTGGTGGTTTAGTTGCTAAGTTGTGTCTGACTCTTGCGACTCTATAGACTGTAGCCTGCCAGGCTCCTCTGTCCATGGGATTTCCTAGGCAAGAATACTGGAGTGGATTGCCATTTCTTTCTCCAGGGGATATTCACTACCCAGGGATTGAACCCACGTCTCCCGCATTGGCAGGTAGATTCTTTACCACTGAGTCACCAGGGAAGCCCCAGAAATTCTGATATCCTATCCTAAATACTTATGTGCTCATCTAAGAAAATAAGATGATTTTCCCGCACAGTCACTGTAACACTGTCAAACAAGAAAAAACAAAACTGAGAAAAAAAAAAAAGAAGAAGAAATAATGGCCAAACTGTCCTCAATTTAACAGCAGCAGCAATATACAAACTTAGAGATCCAAGAAGCTCAGAAAATTCCAAATAGGATAAATACAAAGAAAGCCACATCCAGGCACACAAACTGCTAAAAATAAAAAATAAACAGAAAATTGTGAAAGCAACCAGAGACAAAATACACAGGGGGAAGTTATACTAACTATGGCTAACTTCTTTTTTAAACACCTAGAAAGAGAATGTGCAAGCATGTGCACAAGAAAATAAGGACAGACTTCTCTGGTGGTGCAGCAGCTAAGACTCTACGCTCCCAAGGCAGGGGATTAGAATTTGATCCCTGGTCAGGGAACTAGACCCCATATGCCACAACTAAAGAGTGTGCATGCCTCAGCTAAGACCCAGTGCTGCCAAATAAATAAATAATAAAAAGAAAATATTAAAAAAGATATGGATGGAGACCTATAGATTGAAAGAGACTCAAGAAACACGTCAACTGTTTGCAATGAAAAAACAGATCCTTGTTTAGATTGTGATTCAAACCAACTGTAAAAACATTTATATAATAGCTAGAAAATGTGACATTAAGAAAATAGTGATGATACTGAGGAACTATTAGTTTTCAGGTGATATGATGGCTCAGTGGTTATGATTTTATAAAGGAATTAAAGTGCTTAATCAACCTTGCAAGGGTATAGGTTGGGATGACAAGTCCCAACTTCCTCACTTTAATCTCAATGCAGACAAAAGCTTGCAGGACACTGATTAGACCAGGAGTTAACTTTAATGGCTGAAATTATTAGTTTGACAGAAATGATCTGCAATTATCTGGGGCTGAGGCAAATTTATCTTTTCATAGCTAATATGGATCTTCATTCTGCATCCACAAAAATGAATTTCTCTTTTGTCCACGTCACAGAATATCATCACTGTAAGCAATATTTAAGACAGTTGCATTTTGAATTTTCATATATTTTATTCGAAATGCCATTTATAGAATGTCTCCCTTTCCTTAAAAGCTTATTAAGGTTTAAAAATACTTAAGGATGATGAAGACCATGTACTGAGAAATCCTATTTCCTGAATCCATTTCCTGTCTTACAAATTTCAAAACGGACACAGGCTTTGGCCAGAAGCCTGGTTACCTGCAGATTTTCTTTGATGTCCCAGGCGTCAAGGCTCAGTGGATGGGTGTGCACTTGGGGCAAGCCTTAGGAAGTCTGGGAGGACTATGAGAGGAAGAATTTTTCATGCCAAGGGTAAAAGAGGAACTGATGTAATGTCCTGAGAGATTTCACTCTCTGTTCCTGCCCAGATTTTGGGAACAATGAGGGAGACAGTGCTCTGGCTTATCTATCTCTGATGTTACTTTTGACTCAGGATCTGGGCAGAAACAGGACTTGGATGGGCTTGATTTATTTATTTCTCTGCAGACACCACTGAAAGAGGAAGTACTTGATGAAGTTGATAACATTAACTGTGGAGAACTGGAACAGAGGGTATTTAATTCCAGGCTCCTGGTGGTCTGGGCACAACCACTGTCAAGGCTGAAAGGTCTGCAATGAGCCCTTCCAAGCTTTGTTTCAGTTTGCAAAAAGCACGCGCCCACGTATGGAGAGGGCTCTGATGTTGCTACCCTGCTGCCTCTGTTATTATAAGTTGGCAGCAGGGTATGGAAACTTATGAGACCAGAGCCGCCAGGCAGAGAAGCTCCGGACACAGGAAATGCACTAAGCGGACAGTGGGTGCATTAAATCCCCTAGATGTAGGAGTCTTCTGTCTAAAACAAGAAGATGTTTTTTTGGTCTGGCCTTGATGTCTGGGTTTGTTCTTGGTGAACTGCCCAGCTGGAAAACTGGGAAATTATCCACATTGCCCTTGGTCTGAAGGTTTTGATATAGTAGGGAAACGTACAAGGAAGAGAGAGGAACGGCCACATACAATTGGTCACTTGGGATTTAGAAAGGGGGTGGGGTGCGGTGGGGCAGGGAATGTAGCTGGGACTGGTAGGGGACTTCCTTCTGGTGGAAAGTACTTTTTGACCCTAAACCTTTCTCCTTGTAGACCTCTTCTAGACACAAATAACCCCTTCTTCTCACTACCAAAAAGCCCCCAATAAGGCAGGATCTTAAATGTGATGGTCACAAAAAGAAGTCTGATTTCTTTCCTCATCCTCTTTCTTTTATTTATTAGTAAAGTTTCTCTACTTAAAATTCATCAAAATTCAACCCCATTTAAGGCCACTGGGCTTCCTTGGTGGCTCAGATGGTAAAGAATCTGCCTGCAATGCAGGAGACTCAGGTTTGATCCCTGGGTTGAGAAGATCCTCTGAGAATTGCATGGACAGTCCATGCAGTCCCGAAGAGTCCGATGTGACTGAGTGACTAACACTTTCCACTTATTCACATTATGTAATGAGTAAGTAGTAGACCTTAAAAACAAAGCAAAACTGCCTTTGGTTAAACTCTTGGTTTTTGACTAGGAAATTTCCGGGGCAGAACACAGGCTAAGGTTAAGTTTATGTCTCCCGCACCAGGATCACATTTCCCTGCTGTGTTATCCCTAAGGCTATGGATGATAAGAAGAGCCACTGGTCAGGGAGATACAAATCAACAGCCCCAGCAGGTAACTCTCACTCATCATCCTCAGTTCCCTGGGATCCAGATTTTTTTCTCCCTGAAAACACCATTTCCCAGCTGTTTTGTAAAAGAGTAGCAGAAACCATGTGTGATATAAAGACCTACACAAAAATTAAAGACTCTAGGTCTTGAGATGGAATTGAAAATAGATTTCATACACATAGTCAGGCTCTGTTACTTCTGTTATGAGTTGATTTGTGCTCCCCTACCCCCAAATTCATGTGTTGAAGTCACCACCCCCTAGTACTCCAGAGAGAGATCTTACTTGGGAAAAGGGTCATTGCAGATGTATTTAGGTAAGAGAAGGTCATACTGGAGTAGGGGGCCCCTATTCTGACATGACTGCTGCCCCCCTGAATAGGGGAGGCTGGACACAGACATGCTCACGCTGCAGAAAGCGGAGAGGCATGTTTTGTCACAGTCCTTACAATACGAACTGAAGCCAAGACCTTTCGGCGATGCCAACCATATGTGTGGTGGTCTTTCAGATGCACAGTGTGTGAAGAGTAAGGAAATGTGGTCCTGGCTCTCAAGGGTATCATAGTCTCATGGAGAAGGCAGACATGGCAAAACAACAACAACAGCCTACAGGTGCTGAATGAAGAGTCAAGGGACACAGGAGGTAAGCCACCCAAGACCTATAAGCGAAGCATCTCTAAAAACTGCTGGCAAACCACAGATGCTGGGAGAGACATAGCGCAGATATCCCCCAGCTTCAGAAGGAACTCGTCCTGCTGAGACCTTGCTCTTGAACTTCCGGCCTCTTGAACTACGAGGCAACGCACTTCTGTCGTTCAAGCCATCCAGTGTGTGGCCGTCCTAGAAACTATGCCCGCTATCGCCTTTCCAAGACGTTCAGCTAAGACTGCCCACCGACTCTGTGCCTGCCCATTTCAGTGTTCCCATCTCACTCAACTCCCCTGTCACATTCAGCGGTCACTGAATTCCCCTGTAGGCCCCAAGAAGAAAACTGCCCTAGCTTGGAGTGTAGGAGACACACAGGTCCGAGGTCAAACACAGTGAATCCTCTGGAAGTGTCTAGAACTTTATAAGCATTGGGTGAAAGGGGTTGAAAGAAACTAAACATGGGAATTCTCTGGCGGTCCAGTGGTTAGGACTCTGTGCTCTCACTGCTGAGGGCCCAGGTTTGATCCCTGGTCGGGGAACTAAGATCACACAGGCTGTGTGGTGTGGCCAAAACCTAAAAAAGAAACAAAACAGGGGACGTGTGTAGGGCTCTGAGGCTTAATCTTCATCACTGTGTGCGGGATGGCCTCCAAAGGGCCACCCCTATTGGTGGTTCAGTGTAGACAGTGTGGGCAAGTCCACATCAGCCACAGAGGAGGCTTTGTGCTCCTGGCTGGACACTGGCTCTGCTCTTTGCAGGCTGTGCAGAGGAGTTGCCCTCAGTCTCAAGAAAGCCCCACAAGAGAAGTGAATGGAGAAATCAAGCAATCAGGTTGCAGATGAGCCAAGTGGCCATTTGGAGGGAAACACTGTGAGCCATTTACAGGGAGGGGGGTAAGGTAGTACAAGGGTCAGAGGGGAAAGAGCAAGATGATGTCATCAAAGGACTTCCTTCTCTGGAGGTACACCCAGTCCCCACTAGCTCCCTTGTGTGCGCGCCTGCTAAGTTGCTTCAGTCGTGTCCTACTCTGCGACCCCATGGACTGTAGCCCACCAGGCTCCTCTGTCCATGGGATTCTCCAGGTAAGAGACTGGAGTGGATTACCATGCCCTCCTCCTGGGGATTTTTCTGACTCAGGGACTGAACCCATGTTTCTTATCTCTCCTGCACTGGCAGGCAGTTTCTTTACCACTAGCATGATCTGGGAAGCCCTCTGAGCCCTTATCTCAAAGAAATCAGATGGCATTTCCCAAGGGGTAAGAGAAGGGACTGATGCTGAAGCTGAAACTCTAATACTTTGGCCACCTGATGGGAAGAGCTGACTCACTGGAAAAGTCTCTGATGTTGGGAAAGGTTGAAGGCAGGAGGAGAAGGGGACGACAGAGGATGAGATGGTTGGATGGCATCACTGACCCAATGGACATGAGTTTGAATAAACTCTGGGAGTTAGTGATGGACAGGGAGGCCTGGCGTGCTGCGGTCCATGGGGTCGCAAAGAGTCGGACACGACTGTGTGACTGAACTGAACTGAAGAGGAAGTCTCCTGAACACTTCCTGGTTACCTAGGGAGAATTATTCCTGTGTATTAAGGATCTCTGGACCCTAAAACATTTAGCTCAATATAGCAAGTTAGCCTCTGGATTAAGGACAGCCTCCACACCCCTGGAGGACAGAGGAGGCAGGGAAGGGGCATGGGTCCCCCTCAGCAGGAGGCTGATGATACAGATGGATGAAAAGCAGTTCTGTGCACCACCCAGGGTCTCCACGAAGTCCCATCACAACCCTATTCTGCACCAGGGACCGGGCCAGGGGTGAAAGGTCATGCTGCCCTGGGCCATGACACATAAGAGGCAAAGCAGGAAGAGGCGGCCCTGGAGAGGAAAGCGGGGTAGGGAAGAGAGGAACGAGGCTTAGTGCAGAGGAAAGTGTAAACTGGTGCCTGGGTGCTCTGACACGAGGGACAACAGAAAGTCCTGGTGGGACCTTGTTACCTCTGCTGGACTCCACAGTCACAGGATGAAAGGGTAGCAAAAATGGTGACTGTCACAGCTGAGGGTGACAGGAGACGGACAGATTAATAGAAAGATTCCAAAGGTTCGTGGGGAACCTACCATGTGTGAGGTACACAGAGTAGGCATCGCTTATTTTCAAAACAGCCTGTGTTCTCGGCTGGCACTTTAAATGTATTTCCCCATACAAGTCCTGCTATAGATGGCACCTGGTCAACCCATGAGGAAGTCCTAGGACAGTGGTGTGGGCAAGGAACAGCCCTTTCCTATGTCTGGATGCAGAAATTTGGTGTTTGCACAAAGTACATGTTATTGCAATAAAGGGAATGGTTAGGAAAATGGGAATCGGAATAGCGTAGGGAACTGTAATCAATATTTTGTGATAACCTATAAGAGAAAAGAATTGGAAAAAAAATATACAGATATATCTATGTCTGTCTGTCCGTAGGAGATTTTTGTCCTGTTAAGTCCTTTTATCCTGGGGCAGTCAATGATCCAAATGGATTAATTCAGTCCAATTTAGTCTGAGGTTTCAACATCATTAACTGAAGACATGCACTAGGGTCTCAAAAGTTACCTCTGACTTTTTTTTTTGGTTTACATATGACAGCTTCAAGTATAGATGGTCCCAGACATATGACGGATTGACTTAGCAATTTTTTGACTTTACATTGGTAGGACAGTGATATGCATTAGGTGGAAATGACACTTCAAAATTTGGAATTTCACTCTTTTTCCGGGGCTAGTGAGGTACAGGAGAATACTCCTGTGGTGCTGGGTGGTGGCAGTGAGAATAGCTCTCAGCCTCGTGATCACGAGGGTAAACAACTGAAACCACCCTGTACCCGGATGACCATTCTGTTTTTCACCTGCAGTACAGTGTTCAATAAATTACACGAGACAGTCGACACTTTATTATCATCATTAAATCTTTTGGCAGCACTGCATGGCACGTGTGATCTTAGTTCCCTGGGCAGGGATTGAAGCCATGGTCCCTGCAGAATACAGTCCTAACCACTGGACCACCAGGGAAGTCCCAACACTTTATTATCAGACAGACGTTGCATTAGATGATTTTGCCCAACTACAGGCTAATGTAAGTGTTCCCAGCACATTGAAGATAGGCTATGCTGTTTGACAGGCTGGGAGTAGTAAATGCATTTTCACCTTAGGATATTTCCAGTTTAAAGATGCATTGATCAGGCTGCACCCCCATCCTAAGTCTGAGAAGATCTATATTATGAAACAGGAACATTCTAAGCAGGAGTGCTGGGACCTGCCAGTCTTTTGTACCCCATTCAGAGAATCTGTCTTGGCATCCTAATCTCCATAATTTTTCTACTTATTGTTTAATCATTTGTGCTATTTTCAGGGTACTTGCAAACACAACAAAACTGACAAAAACATTATTCCGGTCAGCTCACTGATGTTGCTGTGAAATAAACACAGGTGCTGGAGCCGAGCGGGCCTGGCGTTAAGTCTAGCTTTGCCACTTGGTAGCTGTGTGATTTGGAGGCAGCCTACTTTATCACTGGTAGCCTCAACTGTCTTATCTATAAAGTGGAAACAATATTACCCTCTTCATAGTGTGGTTGTGAGGATTAAATGATTTAAACCGGAAAAGCTTACATGCTTGAAAGGGCCTAGCATACAATGAGAACCCAATAAATGTTAACTGTTATTTTGGGATTATGAAGTAGATTCATATACCTCATCTCCTTTAATTAGCTCATTAAAATTGTAGAAGAATTCCTTCCTCCAAAGCAGTCTTTGGGCAACTGGATTTGATGGGTGAGGTCGGCGGGGGGGAGGGAAGTGGGATAATGTTTTCTTCAGTAAAACAAGCATGTAAATAAAATTTCTGTGGTCTGTCCCAGAATACAAGTCACCCTCCCGACCCTACACAAAGGAATGATTCCTCTTTATTATCTGGGCCATGACCGTGGGCTAGCTGGAAGGAGAACTGAGAATGAGAACACATGGACAGCTACAATTTCCCATCCTCACTTCCAGTTTCCACAGTCACCTGGTGGCAGGGAGCTGCCCCAGAGCAGAATCTTCACCTTAGAACCGTGTTGACTACTGCAGAAAGCAGCGATGGCATAGCAGGTGCGAACAGTTTCAAATTCAAGTGATGAAAAATCACCTCCCAGTCTCTCAGATGGGAGCACAGGAGAGGGTGGGACTGAAGGGTTGACATTATAGGACGGTCCCCCAAAGAGGTAGTGAGATGGGAATATCTGAGAAACATAGATCTTGTTCTTCCTCCCTGGAAGCTTGTGCATGTCCAGTCCAACATGGGTGGCTCTACAGAGCTGATCTCATTCAGAGACCAGACCGGATTAGAAGCATATTTTAATTGCTCAGTGAGCTTTTAGGGAATCACTCATTCAAGCAGTTCTAATACCAAAGGACCAGTGGCAATCCAATGTATATTTTGGGACAAAGCTTATCTCCTTAAATATTCCATCAGAGCCCAAAGTCACTGCTTTCAGAACCCAAAGTATCAAAAGAAGTTAAGCATAACTGTGTGTAACAAAATAAATGTGTTTTATAAGCATTTGTAGGGGCTTCCCTGGAGAAGGCAATGGCAACCCACTCCACTGTTCTTGCCTGGAGAATCCCAGCGATGGGGGAGCCTGGTGGGCTGCTGTCTATGGGGTCGCGCAGAGTCGGACCTGGTAGCTTAGTTGGTAAAGAATCTGCCTGCAGTGCAGGAGAACCAGGTTTGATCCCTGGGTTGGGAAGATCCCTTGGAGAGGGAAATGGCAACCCACTCCAGTATTCTTGCTTGGAAAATCAGAGGGTCAGAGGAGCCTTTTGGGCTACAGTCCATGATGTCCTGAGAGCTGGACACAACTTAGCAACTAAACTACCACCACCGTGACCATTTGTGGGTCTAAAATTTCTAGAGATGTTGTGCCTCCTGGTTTTGGTGAAATATGTAGTCTCCGGCCTGCAAAGTTATCTGTTGTTGTTTAGTCGCTCAGTTGTGTCCCACTCTTGCGATCCCATAGACTGTAGCCTGGCAGGCTCCTCTGTCTACGGATTCTCCAGGTAAGAATACTGGAGTGGGTTGCCATTTCCTTCTCCAGGGGATCTTCCCAACCCAGGGACTGAACTCACATCTCCTGCATTGGTAGGCAGGTTCTTTTTCTTTGAGCCACCAGGGAAACCTGACATAGCTATCTAGACACCTAACTCATCTCATGCAGATAAAATGGGTCACCAACCAAAGAAAAGCAATCTATTTAAAATGAGGTTTTCATCATGAAACAAGCGAGTGATGCTACTCTTGGTTTGATTACTAAGAGGGGTAATATTATCAAAAGTTCTTGATACGATGAGATAGATGAGAATTGATGCTCAGCACTTCTGAGCATCACCAGACAGGCCATTGTGTTTTTCTGGATTTTAGTCGCTCATGACTCTGAAGGTACAGAATGTGTCTCATTCATCTTCGGATCACCCAGGGAAACTCAGTCCTTAGGATGTGAGAGTTCTAAGATCTGAGACCATTTGGTTGAATTTCCTGTCTTGTAACTGGGGTGACTAAGGGAGACAGAAATGAGAAACTGAGCCCTTAGGACTGTTACAGCAGAAGAGAGGAATAGAACCTGGCTTCCTGATGGCCAGGTCCCATTCTTTAAAACATTATTTCTAAGCTGACCGTGTATCTAGAGTCCCATTTCACTGGCTTAAGTGTCTGGGTACAGATGGAAAAGTTATCTAGTTATCTTAGTTATCTAATAGTGCCTTCCCCAGCCTTTCCATAACTATGTAAGAGTGAAAATGTTAGTCCCTCAGTCATGCCTGACTCATTGCGACCCCCGTGAATTGTAGCCCACCAGGCTCCTGTCTATGGGATTCTCCAGGCAAGAATACTGGAGTCATTCCCTTCTCCAGGGGATCTTCCCAACCCAGGGATCGAACCTGGGTCATCCACACTGCAGGCAGACTCTTTACCATCTGAGCCACCAGGGAAGCTCAGTAACTAAGTAAGGGAAGAGAAGAATGCTGGTTCTCCTAGACGAAGGTGGTAATATGAGTACTGCTTAGGCCCGAGTTATAACACAGTTGTAGAACAGTTACATCGCAGAGATAATGAATGTTTACAAAATGAAAGATCTGAATTTACAGGTCACCTTTCTCTCCCATCAGAGCCTCTGAGCTAACAGTGACCTCCTGGCTTGGCACTGCCATGTGGATGCTAGTACAGAAGGCAAGACCACAGTGTAATGTACTCATTTGGGGTATCTGCAAGGAACTGTTGCTGGGATAAACAAGAGACGCTTGTCCTGTGATATAAATTCCCACTGTGAAATCATGAATGTCCGAATTGGTCAAGTCGATGGCAGTGATAAGGTGAAGACACTGGGGGAGGTGGGGTGGAGGAGTGAATGAAGCTTTGTGTTTCCATGTCTCTGCATGCCTCACGGTGCTAGCCTGTTGAAGGGCTGAGTTGATTCTCTCTGGAGTGTCCTGTTCTTTCATTCTCAGCTAGCTCTGTGTCAAGTCAACAGCAACACACTTTTACATTGTTCTGTAACCCCAATTATGTAACACAAATAATTAGGGATGTAATACTGGATGCTTATAATTTCACTTTACAAACTTTCTCCCCCCAGGTCAGATCTTTCTGTATGTTAACACAGGCCCATATTAATATGTTACCAGTTTTCCCTGGTGGCTCAGACGGTAAAGTGTCTGCCTGCAATATGGGAGACCCGGGTTTGATGCCTGGGTTGGGAAGATCCCCTGGAGAAGGGAATGGCAATCCACTCCAGTGGCCTTGCCTGGAGAATTCTTTGGACAGAGGAGCCTGGGGATCTACAGTCCATGGGCTTGCAATGAGTCAGACACGACTGAGCAACTAACAGTTTTTCTTTCATTCATGATATAATAGTATTGATCCTAGGGCCAACTCATGTCAAGGTGGATATATATATATTTTTTTGATGGAAAAGAAAGGAAAGGTGGTTGGAGGTAGGGACCCTGTACACAGCCATTCACCTCTCCAGTTGGTCCCTTTTTGTCACCAAGTCCATCTACACATCTGGAGTTCTGGGGGCCAGCAGGCTCCTCATACCACCTCGTGCCTGGTACAGCTCTCTCACGTGATCCCATCTGACAGAGACCTGTGCTCTTTCTGGGTGTCCACCTGCTTATGTGAGAGCAGGTGGAGGAGCAAGGCGGGTAGCATGATCGTGATTCCTGGCCAAGAGCTTGAAGGAACCGTCTCTGAGAAGGGGCAACTTTTAAGGGCAGGTCTCAAGCAGGGCTATCTGGTCCACCGGGCGATTGATCAGCCCTTGACCTTGGCCTCCTTAGCTCCATCCTTCTACCTACTGAGCTCACTACTGCCAACAGCACAGCACTTGAGGGCACAGCTCACTAGGGCATTTTTGGTAGTGCATTTGTATTTTCTTGGTGGGAGACGGGCTTGGAGAGGGGCTGGCGTTCCCTACCGAGTGACTCCTGCCAATGAGAACAACAAACACACCTGCTCAGGAGCCAGGTCAGGCTGAAGGGAGGAGGGAGTTGTCATGAGGTGAGGCCATTGGCCACCAATCACAGCTGAGGGTACAAAGGGGACGAGAAATTCCAAACAGGAGTTTTCCTTTTTATAAATAATGAGAAAAAGAGAGAGAAAACAGACAAAAGAACAAAGAGAAAACAAATAGAAGTCAACCCCACCCCCAAATGGATTTCCCAGGTGGCACTAATGGTAAAGAACCTGCCTGCAATGCAGGAGGCATAAGAGATGAGGGTTTGATCCCTGGGTTGGGAAGATCCCCTGGAGAAGGGAATGGCAACCCACTCCAGTATTCTTGCCTGGAGAATCCCCACGGAGAGAGGAGCCTGGTGGGCTATAGTCCATGGGGTTGCAAAGAATTGGTCACAACTGAAGTGACTTAGCACGCATGTACCAGCCCCAGCAAGCCGTCACACACATGTTGTATCTGAAGATGCAGCCTACATACTCTGCTTCTTGCCCTAATATCAAGCTTCAGTAAACTCACCTCCTGTTCTCTGGAGCAGCTATTGGCTACTATGCAAATGTATAGGACAGGAATGGTAAAAGTGACTTAGCACGCATGTACCAGCCCCAGCAAGCCGTCCACACATGTTGTATCTGAAGATGCAGCCTACATACTCTGCTTCTTGCCCTAATATCAAGCTTCAGTAAACTCACCTCCTGTTCTCTGGAGCAGCTATTGGCTACTATGCAAATGTATAGGACAGGAATGGTAAAAGAGCAGAGAAACCAAACTGGGGCTGACAGGCAGCAGCTAAATTCAGCAAAGGTAACTAATGTTGGGGGAAGACAGGCTGAGAGGCACAGGCAGGGAGCCTGCAAGAAGCACAGGTTTATTCTCCATCACGGAGACGAGGGGACCCGCTGTGTAATGCCTGGCACACGAAAAAGATGTCGGTCAGGTCGCCTGGAGCCAGGCTCTGTTTTGTGAAGTGTTAATTAAGAAAACACATAACTTCTCATTTTTTAATTTGCCAACAATGAAACAAAAATAGTGCTGCTCTGGGGGATGCTCCATCAGTTTAAAGAAATGCCTCTAGAAAAACAAACAAATAAAAAACACAGGGTTTTAGGCCCTTCATAATCTGATCCAAAGGATACATTTAAAAGAATTACTTTGGTTCCCAATTCAGGCAGAAAGATGTAGAGGAAATGCTCCCAGGAGGCCTGATACATTGCAGTTTAACAGAACAGGGAGCAGAGGAAGATTTTTTACACACTATTTCTGTCCCCAAACACCTGCTGTGGAACTCTGTCCGGGGCCACAATTCAATTCTGGTCTTTTGTTCTGTTTTCTACCAGTAATTTGATAAGAACCATGTAACTGCCCAGAGCAGAGCATCGCCTGGAACTTCTGAACTAAGTCCTCCCACCGAACACACGGCAAGACGCCGCCTCCGGAGCACCAGGACGAGACCCCCTCCGGACCCCCATCGAGTTCACAGGGTTTGGGTCTCTTTTCTTCCACCAGCATACGTGACCCTCTGCTCAAAATCTTCAATGACTCCCCATTACTTTGCTCCACAGCCCAGAAATCAAAGTCCTCCATGTCCTGCTTCTAATCTTACCTCCTTGGACTGGTTCTATAGCAGCAAAATGTGGATTCTGTTGAGACAGGGGGATGGCTCACAGGGCTCTAGTTAGTTTATTCTGCCTATTTGGGGTCTGTCTGAAATCTTTCTTCATCAAAGGTAGGGGGAAAAGAAAGATAAGCTCTGCAACCCCAGTCACGTGATTGCGCTCTATTCTATGGCTCTCAATTCCGGTTAGAGATCGCTCTCTAACTCCATCTTGGGTCCTCCTGGAATGTTCCCTACTCCAGTCCTGCTTATCAGACCTTCAAGGAGTCCTGCAGGCCACCTCCTTTGTGACGCTGAACCTGATGCTTGCACTGGCTGTCATCTCCCCTTCCCCCGTCTCTTTATGGCGCCTATTATAGCTATTCTTTGTTACTGACATGTGTATCTACCTCATCTCCTCCCCGAGACTGGGAGCTGCAGAGAACCAAAGAGAGATCTTATTCACCTTGGCATTTCCCCTAGGGTCTCAAACACAATCAGTACTCAATAAACGTTGGTCAAATGAATAATGAATCATGTGAATAAGAACAGAGAGACAGAGGAAGCTCTGGGGTTGGGCTACATCTCGGACGAGAGAGACACCTCTCGGGTACCTTCTTCATGGTTCTGGTGAAGGATGACTTCCTGCTGCGTGTGTATCGAGTTTCCGGGGTGGAAGAACGGTGAGAAAAGAATCCGAGGTTTCCTCTGCTTCAGAATATGCTGAAGGAGTTCATAGAGCACATCACCTGGAGAGAAAAAGGAGACAGAAACAGGGAAATGGGAGTGTTCTGTTCAACAACTGTTTGCTGAGCTCTGACCCTGCGCCTGGCACTGTCCTAAAGACACGATGCTGAGGAAGGTAGGTCTGTCCACAGGGAGTTTACAGCGGATAGGATGTGGCACTAATACCCAGAAGGTCAGAGCCATGTGGGACTTTTAAAAAACTTTTTTGATTATGAAAATCATATACAAAAAAGGAATAGGAAGGGAATAAGAAAACAAAAGTTATCTATAATCCTATTCATAAGAAACAAGAACACTGTTAATATTATATACAGTATGTTTTGCTGAATTGATGCTTTCAAACTATGGTGCTAGAGAAGACTCTTGAGAGTCCCTTAGACAGCAAGGAAATCAAACCTGAATATTCACTGGAGGGACTGGTGCTAAAGCTGAAGCTCCAATACTTTGGCCTCCTGATGCAAACAACTGACTCACTGGAAAAGACCCTGATGCTGGGAAAGTTTGAGGGCAGGAGGAGAGGCGGGGGTGAAAGGATGAGATGGCTGGATGGCATCACTGATTCAATGGACATGAGTTTGAGTTTGAGCAAACTCCGGGAGATGGTGAAGGATGAGGAAGCCTGGTGTGCTGCAGTTCCTGGGGTTGCAAAGACTTGGACACAACTGAGCGACTGAACAACAGCAACAGTGTATGATATAGAATTAGAACCAACCTTATCATAGTTGAGTATCTTTTTCCCTCCACATCATTCAACTGCTTTAGTAACTGCAATATAACAGCCTATCATAGGGATGTACCAGACTTTATTGGAAACTTTAACTTGTCCCAACTTATTGCTATTCCTTTTATTAAAAAAAAAAATCCTTTGTGTATCTATTTGCATTTCAGATTATTCAAAGAAGATAAAGTCATTAAGGATGAAAACTTTTAATGTTTCAATGACAACTCATAGATTCTTCACAGAAATCTTCCCAACAGGGGTAAAAAAAAGTGCCTTTTTCTAATCCACCCCAATCCCAGGCAGGAAAAGAATAAATATGGAAAAAAAAATTTACAAGTCCAATCAGAGGTGCTAACTATTAATATTAAAGATACCCTATAATGAACTAGCATATTCTGGGAAGCTAAAACTTAACGCTTCCTTCTAAAAATACACACAGGCATTGCTCCCAGGTTCCACCACCTCTAAAAATCATCTTTGGATGTCAGCCTCTCGCAGAGGATGGGAGGGGGTGGTTTGAACTTGGGGGCCTTTTGTGCTGATATATTTTGCATTTGAAGTGTCCACTGAGTAGTTAATTAGCGAAAAAAAAAAGAAAGAAAGAAAGAAAGAAAGAAAGAAAGAAAAGCTGTCCTGGTCTCGTCCTTCCCCTTTGACTTAGCTCCAAGTTCAAAAACGCAGGTGGGTGCCTCAACAGCCCTTCGACGTGGGTGATTAATCTTAAAAATACCGCAGGCTTTTCTGACTGTCCCCCTACGCCCTTCCACACACAGATAAGCAGTCAACAATTGTACCAAACAAAGGGCTTTTTGTCTCTAATTTTAGCCATTTTTAACAGATACTTTAATTAACAACTTAATTTAACTGCATATTTTGGGCTATGGCTAAATTTTTTTTTTTCCCTTCAACTCAGTCTGAACCTGAGAAACACTCCAAATGAATTTCTTTGTTTCTGCAAACTTCCGCACCTTTTCTATCTGTACCAAATAAAGCTCCACGATACCCTGGTCCTAAGTGATTCCTGAGATGCCCTTGGGTTTTGTTTTTGTTTCTTCCTCTATCTTCGAATTTTGGTCGTTATATTAATATAACTTACTGCCACTATTAGGGAATGGCAACCCACTCCAGTATTCTTGCCTGGAGAATCCCATGGACAGAGGAGCCTGGTGGGCTACAGTCCAAAGGGTCAAGAAGAGTTGGACACAACTGAACAACTAACACTTTACTGCCACTATTTATGACTGTGATCAAACAGCAAAAAGCCTTTAAAAACTGAAGACCTTACATCACTGGGTCTTTCCTTTCATTGACACGGGCGAGGAGCCGCATAGGTATTCTGAACCAGACTTGAGAACATTGTGTGTTTAAGGGAGAGCGATGACACACAACTGCGTGTGGCTGGGAAAGGCTCTGGAGCTCATCTAATTCAGACCCAGTAGTCATGGTGATGCTGCCGCTGACGAGATGAGGATACAGAGCCTGAAATACCGTCCTATTTTAATGATTCATATTTTAATCGCTCACAAAAATAAGTCCCTAATCAACACTTTGTTTCTTGGGGTTTAGCGTAAATGTCTTCCTGAACTTTTCCCATTTACATGGCCTTGCATAGCTGGTGTTCTATCCCATGGGTTTGAGCAAAGCTTTATTTTGGTAGTAGCCTGAGAAAAAATGAAAACCCTGGGGAAAAAAAAAAAAAAGTGTTCCAGATGATTACTAAGAAAAATGGGCAGTAATTAATGTGCCCATTTAGAAAGGGGAGGCCAGGAAATGCAGATTGAGTGTGTGTGAGGGTGGTGGACTCAGCTGGTTTGGAGGTAGGCTGGTGTGCGGGAGGGCTCTGGGGCCTGGGCTGCGGACGAGCTTTGCTGCACCAGGCAACCTTGAGCAGGTCCCTGAACTTTCTGTGAAATGCAAACCCCCCCTCAGAGGCGGAGGTCGAGCAGCAGGGTCTGGGTGCACGTGACACCTGGCCTCTCCTTGGAGGTCACTCCAAGGGCTCTGAGTGGGGAGCGGGCCTAGCTTTCTTTTCCATTTCTCTGTGGGTACAGAGAAAGCGAGTCAACAAAGCGGATGTCCTTTAATTTCTCCAGGCATCATCAGTTCCTCATCTGTAAAACGGCAGTATTAGCAGCATCTGGGCTTCCCTGACAGCTCAGCTGGTAAAGAATCCACCTCCAATGCAGGAGGTGGTTCAGTTCCCGGTTGGTAAGATCCCCTGGAAAAGGGATAGGCTACCCACTCCAGGATTCTTGGGCTTCCCTGGTGGCTCAGACAGTAAAGAATCCGCCCACAATGGGGGAAACCTGGGTTCACTTCCTGGGTTGGGAAGATCCCCTGGAGAAGGGAATAGCAACCCACTCCAATGTTCTTGCCTGGAGAATCCCATGGACAGAGGAGCCTGGGGGGCTACAGACCACGGGGCCACAAAGAGTCAGACACAACTGAGCGACTGAGCACAACACCGCACAGTAGCACCTTCCTCCCAGGAGGGCTTCCAGGTGGCTCAGAGGTGAGGAACCTGCCTGCCGATGCAGATGTGGGTTCCAGCACTGGGTGGGGAAGATCCCCTGGAGAAAGGAAAGCAAAGTGAAGTCTCTCAGTCATGTCTGACTCTGTGACCCCATGGACTGTAGCATACAAGGCTCCTCCGTCCATGGGATTTTCCAGGCAAGGCTACTGGAGTGGGTTGCCATTTCCTCTTCCAGAGGATCTTCCTGACCTAGGGACTACATTGCAGGCAGATGCTTTACCGTCTGAGCCACCAGGGAAGCCCCTGGAGAATGAAACGGCAACCCACTCCAGTGTTCTTTCCTGAGAAATCCCATGGACAGAGGAGCCTGGCGGCTACAGTCCTGGGGTCACAAAGAGCTGGACATGATTGAGCAGCTAAACCACCACCACCACCTTTCAGGGCACCTATGAGGACCCAACGAGGCAATCACGCAATACACTCATCACAGCATCTGACAAACAGAACCCAGCAAGCACCAGTTGCTGTGTGACTGCCACAATCTCCACCCCTATTACAGAGATTACTAACGTGGTTTAGCACAGACCTGTGGATCCTGAGGGAGGATGAAGCAGGAGTGTCTGGGTGATGCGCACGTTTCTGTTCCCCTTTCCGAAAGGGCAAGGTGGACTGAGGCCACTCCCCCATCTTGTTCTCTCTGGATGCCTCACCCTGGCTTGATGGGCTAAGCGGGGCCAACCTGTGCTCTGCCCTGTAGTTCCCCAGGCCCTTGTGCTGCTTCTCTGGAGCCTTTCATCCCAAAATTGGCAAAGGCAGCCAGGCAGAGGGAGAGGTCAGGCAGAGCTCGGCCAGTTCCTTACCTAAACTGCAAGAACTGGTAAGACAGCATTCAGAAGTGACACCTAGCTTAAGGGTTGGAGCCTGGGCCCAAGGTCCCAGGTTAGGGAAAAACATACTTCTAAGACTGCAGAGTACTGAACTAGTCCATCCACAGACATGTTTCCTTGGCGACCAGGAGCTCAGTTGGGGAACGTGGCTGGCTTAGCACAAACATCACTACTCTGGGGCAAAACCAACCCACTGCGTGTGCCGCTGTGTGTGCCTAGCAGGAATATTTTGTGGCCGATGATGACTTGGAGTCTTAGGATTCTACAAGTTTCTTAGATGGATTCGAACTTGCGTTCAGCAAAAGCCCCCTGCCAAGAAGTAGCTTTGGCTGAGTACTTCCGTGACGGGCAGCGGGCCACAGCATAAGCAAACCATTTTTGGACAGCTCTAGTCGCTAGAAGGCTCTTCTGTTGGGCTGGAAGCTGGCGTCCTCTGTAATCTCACGTACCTCGGTTCCTAGTTTTTGGCTTTTGGAGCAGCATAGCACATGTGTCCCATCTGCAACAGTTCCTAAATAAATAAAGGTGCCTACCCCCCCAATCCTTTTCCATCTTCACTGGCCCCCAGTTCCTCCAGCACCCAGTATGCTTTCTGGCTACATTCTGAAAATCTTCATATACATAGGAGATGACATCTCAAAAGTGATATTAACAAAAAGATCTCTGGAATAAAGAAGATATTTAAAAAGAAGTTATATTTATTTGCCTGCTGTATAAGGAGCATGAGCCACAGTGCTATATCTCTAACAAAGCGAATGACCGCTGGCCTGAGTTCAAGGCACTTGTTCAAGAAACTCTTGGCCTATTCAATCCTAGATAAATCTTCCCTGCCTTCCCAGAAAAGACATAACTAGTACTAACCATAAAAGATGCTTCCATTGTACTAAGCAATGAAGCCAAGGCTACTGTTTAAGGGACAATAGCTTTTGTTGGTTTCTCCCTCTATCTTCATGTATCCACATGCACAAGTGGGTTTGCTGTGAAGCTAGTGAGTTTCAGGGGCCTTCGTTTGCACAGTTCCATGAAAGGAAACCTAAGGGGCTTTCCTGCCAGGCTCAGTGGTTAAGGATCCATCTGCCAATGCAGGGGTCATGGGTTTGATCCCTGGTCCAGGAAGAGCCCACATGCCCCTGCTCTACAACTACTGAAGCCCACACGGCCTACAGCCTGTGTTCTGCAACAAGAGAAGCCACAACAATGAGAAGCCTGCACATTACAATTACAGAGCAGCCCCCGCTTGTCACAACTAGAGAGGCCTGTGCACAGTAACAGAGAGCTGGCACACCATAAATTAAAAAAAAAAAAGGAAACCTAGAACTGTGTGTCTTCAAATTATAACTTCAGGCTCTATAAACCTACTCCTAGATACATGCATACACACACACAGAAACCCACAAACTAAACACATACACAATTTTGTATCAGTGACCTTGATGTTAGAACCTAGGCATCTACTTCGAGAATCCTAAATTCTGTTGTTTACTTCGCAATTTGTCTGAAACAAGCAGTAGAGACAGTGAACGAAACTGCGCAAGTTGCCTCAGCAATTTTACTAGTGTCTGAAGACCAAGAACATAAAGATGCTGTTTAGAGGGTTAAACTTACCTAAGTTTCTTTACTTTTAGAAGAAAGAGCTTGGGCTCTGGAGCAAGGGAGTCCCAGGTTTGAATCCCGGTTCCTCTATTCATCAACTGCATGTCCTGAGGCAAACTATCTTTTCTCTTTGAGCCTTAGTTCAAGGCTTAAATATTCTTTTGTATCAAATGAGAACAACGCCTAGACTTGGTAGGGCTGTTATGAGGATTAAATGAGATGATGTGAATGAGCGTCGGCCCCAGGTCTGCTCAGGAGATGGTATTCCCTGTGACTATGATGATTATTAACTGACATGTCTCCAAAAAAATCTGGAAACTATTTGCTCTGCTTCAATACTTTTTGTCTTTCAAGGACACACGTAAGTTTCATAAAGTCACACTCATAAGAATGGAATTTTTTTCCCAGCTGACATCATTTTGCACACATATTTCTAGTTCACCGTTTCTTTCCCTGTCCTAGTGTGCAGTGTATCTTCAACTTTTTCCTATGGGTTTCTTCCCTTTAGCATCACACACCTCCCCACACCCCCACTCCTGCTCCCCCTACTCTGTCCTCATCTTCCCCTCCAGGTGCTGTCCCTGTTTCTCTTCCCATTGCAGCCAAACTCCCCGAGGAGCTGTCCAACTCTGTTATCACCACGACCCTCTCCATGCACTCCTCTGGGCCCTCTGGTCTCCATTCCAACCCTCTCCCAAGTGCTTATTTTTTAAAAAAATTGAGCTATACTTGCTTTACAATGTTGTGTTGTTTCTGCTGTATAGTGAAGTGAATTAGCTAACCATGGACGTATATCCCCTGCCTATCTTCAGGAATCGAGATGCAGATGTAGGGAACGGATATGCGGACACTGGGTGGGGGAGGGGATGAACTTGGAGACTGGGACTGATGTGTGTGCACTGCCGTGTGTAACACAACTGCTGCTGCTGCTGCTAAGTCGCTTCAGTTGTGTCCAACTCTGTGCAACCCCACAGATGGCAGCCCGCCAGGCTCCTCTGTCCCTGGGATTCTCCAGGCAAGGACACTGGAGTGGGGTGCCATCGCCTTCTCCGGTGTGACAGAGCTAGCTAGTGGAAAGCTGTCGTACAGCTCAGGAAGCTCAGCTTGGTGCTCTGTGATGACCCAGAGGGGCGGGATGGGGGAAGGTACAAGGGTGCTCTTGCCGAGGTCACCTGCAGGTCATCAAAGCCAAAGAGCGGTGTACTTGCCTCTCAGCAACATCATCAGCACTAGTCACTGTCTCCCCCTTGCTTGGAACACCCTGCAGCTTCAGACACGCCCCATCTCCTGGTTTTCTGCCCTCGCTGCTTCCTCACCCTGTAAGGCTCCCAGGCCTCTCATCGCCTTTCTCCTGGGTCATCTCAGCCCCTCCGTGGCTGCCGTCAGCCGGTCTCCACTACATCCGCTCCAGTCAGACACCCCTCCTCACCTGCAGCACCTTCGGTCACCTCCTACACACGTCCTCTTGCCCGCCACCCGGGCACCACACGTCTTATGTGCTCGACATCAACGCCTTTACAACCCCTGGTGCTTCCTAGTGCAGTAAATCCCCAGCTCACTGGGTCAGAAACCAGGACTCATCCTCAACTCTCTCCTTCTCATTCAGCATCACCAAGACTTACAGACTCTGCCTCCTAAATATTCCCGAATCACCTGCCTTTCCCTGCTGGATGTCTTAGTTTCAGTCACTTGCCATCGCGTCTACCGACTGCCCGACATCCCACTTCTCAGCTCTGTGTTTCATCATGCCAGTCTCTGCTTCAGACTGTGAATGGCTTCCACCTGTCTTTAAAATAACATTTAAAGTTCTGAACATGATCCACAAGGCCTGTATGATCTACTGAAGTGACTCAATAAATGGCTGTAAAGCTACAGTGTATTCCTCTATATTTATATTCTCCATATTTTTTTAAAGCCAGACAGTTCCCTACTGGAAGTACTATAGGCATTTCCAGTTTTCACTGTCATGAATAGCATTACTAAGGGTATCTTTTTCGACTTCCTATTGGATTGCTTACATGGGGTTTTTCTTTTCTGGGTGTTATCAGTGAAAGGGTACGATTAGTTTTAAAGTTCTTATTATACGCTGCGGATTCTCCAGAAGAACTGGATCACTGCAGAGTGTCATTGACAGGGGTACCCAGAGCCCCTCCCTGTGGGGTTTCACAGCATTTACCTTCTTGAGTTCAGTAGGTTTAAAGCGGAATCTTCACATTATTAAAAGCTGGCAACCTTCTCCGGTGTGACAGAGCTAGCTAGTGGAAAGCTGTCGTACAGCTCAGGAAGCTCAGCTTGGTGCTCTGTGATGACCCAGAGGGGCGGGATGGGGGAAGGTACAAGGGTGCTCTTGCCGAGGTCACCTGCAGGTCATCAAAGCCAAAGAGCGGTGTACTTGCCTCTCAGCAACATCATCAGCACTAGTCACTGTCTCCCCCTTGCTTGGAACACCCTGCAGCTTCAGACACGCCCCATCTCCTGGTTTTCTGCCCTCGCTGCTTCCTCACCCTGTAAGGCTCCCAGGCCTCTCATGCCTTTCTCCTGGGTCATCTCAGCCCCTCCGTGGCTGCCGTCAGCCGGTCTCCACTACATCCGCTCCAGTCAGACACCCCTCCTCACCTGCAGCACCTTCGGTCACCTCCTACACACGTCCTCTTGCCCGCCACCCGGGCACCACACGTCTTATGTGCTCGACATCAACGCCTTTACAACCCCTGGTGCTTCCTAGTGCAGTAAATCCCCAGCTCACTGGGTCAGAAACCAGGACTCATCCTCAACTCTCTCCTTCTCATTCAGCATCACCAAGACTTACAGACTCTGCCTCCTAAATATTCCCGAATCACCTGCCTTTCCCTGCTGGATGTCTTAGTTTCAGTCACTTGCCATCGCGTCTACCGACTGCCCGACATCCCACTTCTCAGCTCTGTGTTTCATCATGCCAGTCTCTGCTTCAGACTGTGAATGGCTTCCACCTGTCTTTAAAATAACATTTAAAGTTCTGAACATGATCCACAAGGCCTGTATGATCTACTGAAGTGACTCAATAAATGGCTGTAAAGCTACAGTGTATTCCTCTATATTTATATTCTCCATATTTTTTTAAAGCCAGACAGTTCCCTACTGGAAGTACTATAGGCATTTCCAGTTTTCACTGTCATGAATAGCATTACTAAGGGTATCTTTTTCGACTTCCTATTGGATTGCTTACATGGGGTTTTTCTTTTCTGGGTGTTATCAGTGAAAGGGTACGATTAGTTTTAAAGTTCTTATTATACGCTGCGGATTCTCCAGAAGAACTGGATCACTGCAGAGTGTCATTGACAGGGGTACCCAGAGCCCCTCCCTGTGGGGTTTCACAGCATTTACCTTCTTGAGTTCAGTAGGTTTAAAGCGGAATCTTCACATTATTAAAAGCTGGCATTTTTCAGAGGTGACAATTCACTATGTACACATCCTCCTACGAAGATGATTAGAAGTAACACATTCTTACATGTGCAAAGCGTTCTCTTTTCTCTCTCTTCTGTTTTTATTCAGAGATTTTAGTTTCCCTCTGACAGTTACAAAAAAATAACAGCATATATGGTGTGGGAGGGACACTATTCAACTCTCTGCTGCTCTTTCCCGGCTGTGGCAGGTTCAAAATGACGTCTGAGGCCTCAGTCCTTTCAGTTCTATCATAAATTCAACAGTGAAAACACCAACTCAGACACAGGCCTGGGAGATCCCACTGGTGGTCTAAGAACATTCCCATCATGGGACTGCTTGGCATTCCAGCTCTGCCCTATCTTCGTTTCCAAGCATTCCACTCAATCCATTTTTATAGCCTGATTGAATTACAAATCTTTTAATTTAATACAGAGTGCTTTCTGTGACCATAAAAATAAATTCCTCTTTCACTTAGGAACAAATATTTGAAATTTATTTGATATCTATGTCTTGGACACAGAGATCCTGGGGGAAAAAAAGGGAGCAGGTTGTGGGAACATTGGGATATTATATATATAAAAAAAATATATATCTAACATAAATATTTTATATATATTTAAATATTTACTTATTTGGCTGAGCCAGGTCTTAGTTGCAGCATGCAGGATTTTTAGTTTTGGTATGTGAAATCTTAATTAGTTGTAGCATGTGGGATCTAGTTTCCGGCCAAGGATTGAACCTAGGCCCCCTGCGTTGGGAGCATGGAGTCTTAGCCACTGAACCACCAGGGAAGTCTCTGAATATATTTAAGAGGAGACTCACTCAGGAAGACATCTAGAAAGACAATTGCCTTTACTTGCATACAGAAGATAAAGTAAGGTAAACCAAAGAATCAGTTTGTGAGAAAATCTAAATATTTTGACATAAGTATGCACCGTCAACTACAGGAAGTACTGTATGTTTCACATGTTAAAATATGACTCTGCATAGCAGAGCAATCGGTCAGTCACCACCACAATTTCACCAATGGGATAAGCAAAATGCTAACAAATTCCGTGACTTTCCTGTAATTGATTTATCTGAGCATTTTGCTGATGGGTAATACACATATTTTTGGCTTGTTTTGCTCAAAGACATAGGAAGAGGAGAGGAGGCAACTCTGGGTATCTTCCATCAAGGGTCGTGCTTGTTGGAACTCCCACACTTTAGGGCTAAAATTCCCCTCTGTGACCCATGCCCTCAGACCCTGTGACTTGAGACTAAAGCGCCAGTGGACTCAAGCCAGCAAACCACCTACCACTGCTTAATAGAGATTAATAGGCAGGCTGGTTTCCTGGGAAACATATGTAGATACAGACCAGTATTTAAGTTTAACCTTTAAAAGAAATTTAATATATCTGAAAGGCACAAGCAAAGCACATTTCCAAAGAAAAAGATTTTGGTGGGCTGGAGAGGAAGAAATGCTTTGTAACATCACATTCCAGTATGTTAAAAACTCATTTACTTAGTAAAACCCCAGTACACTTTTTGCTGAATTAAACTGAAGGAACTTTGAACGTTTCTTGTTTTTTAAAAAGCATTGATAAAAAGTCTAATATGAATTCAACTAATAACACTTTTTGTTCATTTAAATAAGGAATACATAAATTCATCCCACCCACTCCAGTGTTCTTGCCTGGAGAATCCCAGGAATGGCAGAGCTTGGTGGGCTGCCAGCCATGGGGTCGCACAGAGTCGGACACGACTGAAGCAACTTAGCAGCAGCAGCAGCAAATACATCCCACCTGAGTATCTTGCAATGGATAACGCTAAATGAGAGTGTTAATATCAATGCTAACTTGTCTGTTCCTTCGGATTAATGTGTTTTCTCAGAGTCTCAAAGAGGTCAAGTAACAATTGGAGTTATTCATTTCAAGGCATTCAATAAATTCATAAAATCCAATGAAATTTCTTTGAATTAAATCATCCCAGACCATTTAATGTGATAACTACCCAGTTGCCCAAGGACTAGGTAAAATAATCCTGTCTGGGTTAGGTTTATAAAATAGACATTCTTTTACACTTTAACTTTGTGAATATTATAAATTTGTCATCCTGCTATGTCCTGATTAGGAGATTATTTCAAAGAAAAGCTACCATTTATATTCAACCTTGACATCTTCTGTTGGAGATATCTTAAACTATATTCCCTGTTTTAGTCTAGCTGTTGAAAAGGATGGACCTTTGTCCTGAAAGTGGACAGCATAAATGTAGTTTGTTTAACTGGTTGGAGAATGTGGCGTTCAAGGAGGCTACTGTATTTGACTGAAGGTATCTTAATAGTTCAACTAATTATAATTCATCAAACTCTTGTTCTCTCCTGTCTACATATGGGATGAGTTGTGTCAAGGAATGTTATTTCTGTGTACAGAGAACATAACTCTGGGGGAGGCCAGGCAGGAAACATGGCCGGGAGGAAGCTGTAAACATCCACTCCTGGTGATGGCCCATCAGATCCTTTCGTTTCATTCTAGCAACACTATGACTAGTGAGTCGCTGCTGCTGCTTTGTCTTAGGCAGCAGAAAAGATTAAAGAAAGATAGGAAAAAACTGGGTGAAGTCTAGGTTTGTTTCCATGGTATACAGTCATGAAGGAGACTAAAGGATCTATTTACTGCCTATAGGTGGGAAGTCGTAACGCTTACGCAAAGCTTAACACTTTCAGTGGTTGAAGTTGGGTTGAACTATAAAGACAGTTTGGGACTCCCAGGTTGAAAATTCATTTTATGGACAAGGAAGATAAGAGCAAATGAGGTGATGATATACGTGGAAGAGACATGTGTAGAATGTGGACCTTGTGACATCTACTACGTTGAAGGCAAGAGCAAAGTGGAGGTCAATAGAAGCAGTGCCAAATGTTTCATATGAGAGAAACAAGGTTTTCTATTTATACATTGTCTCTACCTAAGGAGAAGGTGAGCAGGTATATCACGCCCTCATCACATTGCTGGCTGGCTACCTACCTCATGGGAAGGGTCATCTCATCTTCTTCTTATTTCTGTCTCCCAGTTCCTCTGACAATACTCCTATTCTGTGGCAAGTTTTCTGATAGCCCCTCCTGTCAGGTACCACCGTGATATTCTGTCCATGGCTTTCTGGTTGCTGCCTTAAAATTAAATTACCCACAGCACAGATTTATCTTTAGTCTCAGCTCGATGTAATGGGGGAATGCTCTGAAATCTATTATTCCCAGCTTGGTCTGGCTTCTGTCTCAGACTTCTGCAGAAAAGGGCACATCTTCCTGAATGTTCTGGCATCACTTGGCCAAAATGCCAGGATAACCATTTCATGCCTAAAGCATATTAGTTTGGTGTCACTGATTCCGTTCTGGACTTCAGTGTCTCAAATTAGGACTGTAGCAGTAGCACTGCACCTGGTTTTCCTGCTTTTAGTGACCCCGTGAATCTACCCTACGCACTGATGGCAAGTGTCTATACAGCAAGTCTCCTACATACAAACCTTCAGGTTGCAAACTTTCAAAGACATGAATGTGCTTGCCCTCCATCTCTTATTGCTGATGGTCCTTCAGTTCCACCATCTACTGCCTCCTCTCCCTCCTCCAGTCAGTAACTCTTCTTACCTGTTCACTGGATGCCAGCCCCTGTATGCGAGCTGTTAGACTACACTACTATACTTTTCAAGGTATTATGCTACTGCTGCTGCTGCTGCTAAGTCGCTTCAGTTGTGTCCAACTCTTAGCGACCCCATGGATTGCAGCCCACCAGGCTCCTCCGTCCATGGGATTTTCTAGGCAAGAGCATTGGAGTGGGGTGCCACTGCCTTCTCCATTAAGGTACTATAATGTAAGGTAAAAAATGCTTTATTTATTGCTTTTTAAAATGTATTATTTGTGTGAAAAGTATTATAAATCTATTACAGTACAGTATTAAATAGCAGATTGTGTTAGGTGGGTGCTGAGGCTAACTGTATTGAACTTATGCACAAACTGGAATTAATGAATATGCTCTTGGGATAGAACTCATTCGTGTGTAGGGGACTGACTGTACCAAAGGGAGAGCTTCAATCATATCTTTCTCCTGATCAGAACCTTTCAGTGGTTTCCTATTACTTGCAAAATAACATACAAATTCCTTAACTGGCAGTAAGATACTCTTGGGTTGGGTCATAATTCAGCTAATATTTATTGAGTGCCAAACAGATGTCATGCCCTGTGCTAGACACTGGAGACACGGCAGCTGAACAGGACGCAGCCTGAACTTTCTACTTTGAGAGAGGATATGGAATAGAAAACAATCTCATGTATCACAGTGTGAACCCTGTGTATGTGTGTCAGGGGCCATGACAGAATTAGGAAATGTTCTGAGATAAAACAAACTGTGGAAAATTCTTAGAGAGATGGGAATACCAGACCACCTTACCTGTCTCCTGAGAAACTTGTATGCAGGTCGAGAAGCAACAGTTAGAATCAGACATGGAACAACAGACTGGTTCCAAACTGGGAAAGGAGTACGTCAAGGCTGAATATTGTCACCCTGCTTATTTACCTTCTATGCAGAGTACATCATGCCAGATGCCAGGCTGGATGAAGCACAGGCTGGAATCAAGATTGCTGGTAGAAATCAATAACCTTAGACATGCAGATGACACCACCCTCATGGCAGAAGGTAAAGAGGAACTAAAAAGCCTCTTGATGAACGTGAAAGAAGAGAGTAAAAAATCTGGCTTAAAACTCAACATTCAGAAAACGAAGATCATGGCATCTGGTCCCATCACTTCATGGCAAATAGATGGGGAAACAACTAAAACAGTGACAGACTTTATTCTTTTGGGCTTCAAAATCACTGCAGATGGTTACTGCAGCCATGAAATCAAAAGATACTTGCTTCTTGGAAGAAAAACTATGACAAACCTAGACAGCATATTAAAAAGCAGAGACATCAGTTTACTGACAAAGGTCCATCTAGTCAAACCTTTGATTTTTCCAGTAGTCATGCATGTGAGAATTGGACCATAAAGAAAGCTGAGTGCCAAAGAATTGATGCTTTTGAATTCTGATGCTGGAGAAGACTCTTGAGAGTCCCTTGGACTGTAAGGAGATCCAACCAGTCCATCCTAAAGGAAATCAGTCCTGAATATTCATTGGAAGGACTGATGCTAAAGCTCGAATACTTTGGCCACCTGATCCAAAGAACTGACTCATTAGGAAAGACCCTGATGCTGGGAAAGATTGAAGGCAGGAGGAGAAGGGGACCACAGAGATGGCTAGATGGCATCACCAGCCTGATGGACATGAGTTTGAGCAAGCTCCAGGAGATGGTGAAGGACAGGGATGCCTGGCGTGCTGCAGTCCATGGGATCACAAAGAATTGGACAGAACTGAGCGACTGAACAGAAAAGAGGATCAACTGGACTTCCTTGGTAATCCAACTGTTAAGACTCAGTGCTTCCAATGCAGGAGGAACAGGTTCACTTGCTGTCAGGGAAGTAATATCCCACAGTGGTGCAGCCAAAAGGAAAAAACATGAGGACCAGCACCTCACCCAGACTGAGGTAGGGAGATGTGGAGGAAAGGGAGGTGGGGTGGAACCAGGGATGTGGGGACGGGAGAGTCAGGGAAAGTGTTCCTGGAGAAAGTAGAACTTGAAGAGGGAAGCAGACAAGGGTGAGAGCCGACGAGTAATAACGAACAGTGTTTCAAATGAAAACTCGTCTCCAAGGTCCTCCTCCAAGTGAACTGGCCTCACTTCCTCTTCAACCCTTCCCTCCTGCTTCTTGCTCACCTTTCAGAGCTTTCAGAGTCTGGCTCAGCTACCACACAACTGAGCCTCATCTGACAACCCGGCTGGAAGTCACTTCTCTCTCCCTTAACTTCCTCAGTCAGCAATCTTGTCTTCCGGCATGGAGCTACTCAGGGAACACTCACAGAATGAATTTCTACTGCTCCCTCTTAACCGTGGCTACGACAACCATGTGCCAACTAGCGCACCAGCCTAACGCTGCCTCTGGCATCTGCAGGTGGGCGTCCTCACGGCCACCCAGACCCACTAGGTTAACGCTGCTCCAGTGACCTGTCATGCAGTTAGTTCCATCTTCCACGTTCCAGACCAGCTCCGCTCTTTTTCTGAGGCCCATTCGTTCTGCTCTCTCCTTCCCCAGCTGCCTCTGCCTTCAGGTTCAGTGTGATCCTGCCTTCAGTGGGGTGGCGGGCTCCCTTCCAGCCTCCCACGTGGCTCACCCTGCAAAGACTCGACAAACTGGCAAGGATGTACTGACAGATTTGTTATGTCTCTGCTCCCAGCTTTAAGGAAAGTTGAGAGGTCACCGGAGAAATAAAAAAATCAGCAAAAAAAGGAGCACCTGACAATGTTTCTGTGGCAGCCTGGATAAGGAGGGAGTTTGGAGGAGAAGGGACATACGTATATGTATGACTAAGCCTCTTTGCTGCCCACCTGAAACTATTACATCACTGTTAATCGGCTCTACTCCAGCACAAAACAGAAAGTTAAAAAAAAAAAAAAAGGTGTACCTGAGATATGAGGGGAGGCAGAGGCAGATTTACAAAGAGGAAAGCATGCCCAAGGTCTAAATCAAGTCAACTTAAAACGCATCATTGTGTTTTCCTTTGTTTGCCCGACATGAGTGACTTTTCCTGAACACTGATGAGCTAGTGTATTTTCCCTCCAGTTGGGTAACCTTGCCCCTTTGAGTCTAATCTCTGAGTTTCCACTGGAACAGAAAAGGGAAGTGTTTTTGCATTAAATTAAAAGGAACTTTCAAGGTTCCTTTCAGGTTGGTTTTATTTATTTATATTGTTGTTTTACAGTTTTCTTATCCTGAGGCTACAGAAAGAATCAATGACGGAAGATGAAATGTTTCAAGTATGTCTGTGTCCCTTCTCAAACCTTCACAAGGCCCTGGTTTTCGGCTGTAGAAGTTTTCAAGTTTCCATGAACATCTGTACTTCTGGGGGAAACTTCCCTTTTATCATTTCCTCCTCTAAACGGTTCTGCTGCAACTGGGAAGAGCTGGGCGACACTACAGTTCTGTACACATCCTTATCTTGCCCTGTGTGACAGGCCGTTTCCTCAGGACGGTTAGCTAGTTTATTAACTCCTGGCCAGCCTCCAGGAGTAAATAAGGGTGAACGTAGTTGGGGACAAAGCCAAGGCTTGTGCAGGACCTTTGCCCTTAAGTCAAGGAAGAAAGGGTCTCTGCCAGACAAGTGACATCAAAGTGGGGGCAGCAAGGAGACTTGACAGAGGCAGGAGCCGTGCGTCCTCTAATAACTGTCCTCAAGAGGCAGAAACCCGAGACCAGGGCTCTCCTTGGACATGCGGAGTTCCCAGATCTCTTCTAAAAATCCATCAGGGGGACTTCCTCGGTGGTTCAGTGGTTAAGACTCCACCTTCCAACACAAGGGCAGCGGGTTCAATCCCTGGTCAGGGAGCTGAGATCCCACATGCCTTGCAGCCAAAACATAACACAGAGGCAATATTGTAACAAATTCGATAAAGACTTTGGAAATGGTCCACATCACAAAAAATTTAAGAAAAAAAAATCCATCAAGAGTGAGAAATGAAATTAGAAAGTCTGTTTGAGTTCTTATCCATATCAGCAATACATTTTGCAGGTACCGAAGCTTCTTACTGAAGGAAACTTTTCCATGTGGTTTTAGGAGCCCTTATTTAGATAAATCTTTCTTGTTAGATGTGCCAAGGAAAGCATGCCCAAGGTCTAAATCAAGTCAACTTAAAACGCATCATTGTGTTTTCCTTTGTTTGCCCGACATGAGTGACTTTTCCTGAACACTGATGAGCTAGTGTATTTTCCCTCCAGTTGGGTAACCTTGCCCCTTTGAGTCTAATCTCTGAGTTTCCACTGGAACAGAAAAGGGAAGTGTTTTTGCATTAAATTAAAAGGAACTTTCAAGGTTCCTTTCAGGTTGGTTTTATTTATTTATATTGTTGTTTTACAGTTTTCTTATCCTGAGGCTACAGAAAGAATCAATGACGGAAGATGAAATGTTTCAAGTATGTCTGTGTCCCTTCTCAAACCTTCACAAGGCCCTGGTTTTCGGCTGTAGAAGTTTTCAAGTTTCCATGAACATCTGTACTTCTGGGGGAAACTTCCCTTTTATCATTTCCTCCTCTAAACGGTTCTGCTGCAACTGGGAAGAGCTGGGCGACACTACAGTTCTGTACACATCCTTATCTTGCCCTGTGTGACAGGCCGTTTCCTCAGGACGGTTAGCTAGTTTATTAACTCCTGGCCAGCCTCCAGGAGTAAATAAGGGTGAACGTAGTTGGGGACAAAGCCAAGGCTTGTGCAGGACCTTTGCCCTTAAGTCAAGGAAGAAAGGGTCTCTGCCAGACAAGTGACATCAAAGTGGGGGCAGCAAGGAGACTTGACAGAGGCAGGAGCCGTGCGTCCTCTAATAACTGTCCTCAAGAGGCAGAAACCCGAGACCAGGGCTCTCCTTGGACATGCGGAGTTCCCAGATCTCTTCTAAAAATCCATCAGGGGGACTTCCTCGGTGGTTCAGTGGTTAAGACTCCACCTTCCAACACAAGGGCAGCGGGTTCAATCCCTGGTCAGGGAGCTGAGATCCCACATGCCTTGCAGCCAAAACATAACACAGAGGCAATATTGTAACAAATTCGATAAAGACTTTGGAAATGTCCACATCACAAAAAATTTAAGAAAAAAAAATCCATCAAGAGTGAGAAATGAAATTAGAAAGTCTGTTTGAGTTCTTATCCATATCAGCAATACATTTTGCAGGTACCGAAGCTTCTTACTGAAGGAAACTTTTCCATGTGGTTTTAGGAGCCCTTATTTAGATAAATCTTTCTTGTTAGATGTGCCAGAGGGAACGGTCACTTGAATCCTTCAAGAGTTGCACAAACTATTCGGGTTTCCCTGGTGGCTCAGATGGTAAAGAATGTGGCGGCAATGCAGGAAACCTAGGTTTGATCCCTGGGCTGGGAAGATCCCCTGGAGAAGAGAATGGCAACCCACTGCAGTATTCTTGCCTAAAGAATCCCATGGACAGGGGAGCCTGGCGGGCTATCATCCATGTGACTGCAAAGAGTTGGACATGATTGAGCAACTAATACCAGCACACAAACTATTCAATATTAAGATTCATTATTTCACAAAATTCACAACTTCCAAAAGAAATCAGCAAAAGCCCTTTGAATTTAGGTCTCAAGTTGCCCAAGCTGCAAGGATCTCCACCTTCCCCAGCCCTTCTCACCCACTCGCTTGTTTCTCCTTCCCCTTCTACTCCTCCTGCCTCAGCAGCGCTCACTCCCTGCCCTTTCCTGTCTTTGTTTTTAACTGAGCAGTTTGCATCCTATACTCCCTCTCAAGCATCTCTTCTGAAAGACTTCAGAATCAGAAGCAAGGTGGAGAGAAAGGGCAAGAACAGATTTTCTTCCTTTTATGGTGGTTCTCTTGGATCCCTTAAGTTCCAGGGTCTACAGGTCTGAACTAGGTCACTTCTCCTAAAAGTCTCTCCTGGACCTGGAAACCCTTCCTCTTCTCCCCTCACACTGGCCCTCGTCAGCAGGATCTGCCCTCCACTAAGCAGGGTCACCGTCCTTGCATTCATGGCAACCTGATGTGGAGAACTCCTGGGAGGGTGAGTGGTGACAAAGCCCAGTGCTGGAGACCAGACTTTCCAGGCTGAGCCCAGGTCAGAGTCCAGGCTCTCACCTGAATGAGGAGACCGGTAGCGAAAGTCCTCTTTGGTCAGGAGCAGGAGAGCCTTGCCGTTCATCTCAAACGTGTTGCTGTCAATTGGCCTTAAAGAAAACTCGTTTTCAGCCCACTTGAGCCACTGGGCTACGTCATCTCTGCTCCAGAACATTGGCTGCAAGCCTGTTGGAGAGAGAGCAAGGCAGAAAGAAAAGAGAGAAAAAAGATCTCATCAGTTGGACAGCTGAAATAAAGGGAAAAGATTTTTGAGTGGTTAACAAAACTGAGTCTCCATGTCTGAAGAACCCTTAGGGTTCAACTCTGAACCTCAGGTAGAACTCTAGCTGCATGAGTGTCAAAGTGTGTATCAAATGAATTTATTTACAGACAAAATGTGTGTGGGGAAAGAATCGCCTTTTTTGTCTTTAACGAACCATAGGTCTCAGCCCTGTTCTTCCTTGCCCAGCTCCAGTTCCAGGGGTATGTGGATTCCCAGTCTGTCCTGAAGGTGCAGCTCTATGGTGGCCTGAAGCACCTGAGGAGATGCAGAGTCATAATAATGTCAGTGGGCTTTGGAGGCAACTCTAGAATCACAGGGCTTCCCCGGTGGCTCAGAAGGTAAAGAATCTGCCTGCAGTGCAGGAGACCTGGGTTTGATCCCTGGGTCGGGAAGATCCCATGGAGTATGACATGACAACCCACTCCAGTATTCTTGCCTGGAGAATTGCATGCACAGAACTGATTTAATGGCAGCCCAGGGTCCCTTTGAAGTGAGAATGTTCCAGAGTGGGGCTTGACCTGCCAGAGATGCCAAATAATATAGTGTTCCCTGCAGCTTCTTCCAGAAAGAGCAACTCACTCATCTCGGGGACACTATCGGCCTAGCCTCTGGGAATGAGGGCGAGGTAAGGATAACAGGTACTTGTTCATGTTAGAACTTCCTGGTGGTGGTGGCACTTGAACTCTGAGTAGGACCAGGAGTGGATTGGAGGGAGGGCGGCCCCTGGGGCCAAGAGGATGGCTCAGGCTGGATCTTTGTCTGGAAGCCTGACTGTGAGTCTGTGTTTTCATTTTATTCTCTGGTTGTGGGAAACCTTTGACATATCATACAAGTGGTTTAGAGAACAGTGATTCTCAAAGTATGAACCAGGCACCCTTCCAGGTTCCCAAGACCATCTCAGGGTGTCTAAGAAGTCAAAACTCTTTGTAACAATATGAAGAGGCTATTTGTTTTTTCTATTGTTATTGTTCTATTCTCAATCTTTCATGAGCATACAGTGGAATTTCCTAGCAGCTACACAGCATGTGATATTAAAGCAGACACAAGAATCCAGCCCTTTTTAAAATGAAGCCAGACATTAAAAAGACTGCAAAGATGTAAGACAATGCCACTTTTTCACTGATTTTCTTTTGGTTTTGGAAAACATATTTATAAATACATATTTATGTTAACATATACTTGGCTTATTACTTTTTAGCGAGTTGATATTTTGATATATATTACAACAATAGTAAAAATTTTTGGTTTTAATTTCCAATACAGTACACACAGATAGATAAAAGCCTCATGAGCAAAGCTTTTTGGGTGTCTTCAATAATTTTAAAGGAACGAAAGAAATCCTGAAACCAACTGTTTGAGAACTGATGGGTTAAAAGCCAGATGCTCAAGAGTGCTTTATTCTCTAAAATATTGTATGAACTAATAGCTCAAATACAACAGAATCAATGTTTGCTAAGAGGAACTTCAGTCTGTGATTTACTGGTGGTTACTTAAACTTGCTAAGGGGACTCTGTGAGTGTATTCTGACAGGATCCTTCAGTCTGACCCTGGAAAGAAGGACCTTTCACCTGTCAGGCATCACAAAGAACTGTTCTGTTTGGATGGGCTACTTTTCCTCCTGGGTGGATGAGGAAATGGAGTAGCTCAGCGCCCTTGAGAAGATCCAGGGCCTCCTGGCAGGACCAGTGGCTCTGTCTTTCAGGCTCCTTTGTAAAGTATAGTTTTATGGAATGGCAGCTGGTTTCCTCGAACTCTGGGGGAGTCCTTCTGAAACTGGTCATGTCCGACTCCTGGAGACCTCATGGACTGCAGCCTACCAGGCTCCTCTGTCCATGGGATTTGCCAGGCACGAGTACTGGAGTGAGGTGCCATTGCCTTCTCCGGATAAAGAACTATGGGCACTGAAATTAGAGATGAGCTTCCCTGGTGGCTCAGATGCTAAAGAATATACTTGCTTTGCAGAAGACCCAGGTTCAGTCCCTGGCTGGGAAAGATCCCCTGGAGAAGGGAATGGATACCCATTCCAGTATTCTTGCCTAGAGAATTCCATGGATAGAGGAGCCTGGTAGGCTACAGTCCATGGGGTTGCAAAGAGTTGAACATGACTGAGTCCTAATATAGAACATAGAGTTGGTTTTTAAGTTTCATAATATTTTTTTGTCACATGGGGTATAAAGGGGCACTGTAAAATAATACCATGCAATAAGTTACTGCTCTATGATCTTTAGCATTCAGGGTTTTGTTTTGGACTCTTGATTGGGCCAAGAAGCAATGCCTATGAAAAATGATCCTTGGACATGGATGGATTTGGAGGGCCTTATGCTAAGTGAAATAAACTGGAGGAAGACAAATAATGTACGATATCACTTATATGTGGAATCTGAAAAATATAACAAACTAGTGAATATAACAAAACAGAAGCAGACTGACAGGCATAGAGAGGAAGCTAGTAGTTACTATGGTGGGGGGCAACATGGGGGTGGGTGAATTGGGAGGTATGAAGGATGTACAGGCTCAAGGATGTATGGTACAAGATGGGGAAATATAGCCAATATTCGGTGATAACTGTAATCTTTAAGAACTGTATTCTTAAAAGTTTAAAAAATGGTTAAAGAAGTTAAAAAAATGGTTTTTGGACATAGGAGGTACCCTATCTCTTTCCAATGACCTTAAAGATGCACATGTGGGACCACAGGGAGGTGGGGATGGGCATGAAAACGCTCAGTAAGATCTCAACTTCTGAACCAGTGAAGAAAGGCCTTAAGAGTTGGCTTCCACAGTCACGGTGTCACCTCCGAAGAGGAGCAGCGGAATGACTAGTTATTAGGGACTTTTCTTCTCTTTCACACGAACAGCCAGAGCACAGCCAGCCCTTTGGGGACAAATGTGAGGACTGGCCAAGCATGGCCGAAGGAAGTGCCTGGTGGTGAGAGGACCACAGAGCAGATGATGCTCGGTCAGAAACAGGAAAAAGGATGGGGCTGCTTATTGGAAGTGCCAGTGCCAAGGCAAATACAGAACCGAATCCCCCTCGGGAGGGGAAACGAGAGTAAGATGCTGAAGTTTCTGCAGAGGAGACACTGAAACAAGAGAGGCGGGTGAGAAGGGGGTGGGGACGCAAGTAGTAATTTGAGTTCTTTATATTCTATGGAAGAAAATACTCATGAGTAATCTTTTCCCTAAATACAAGAAGAGACACACTCCAAACAGACCTGCCGGTTGAGAACAACTGTTTCTCTTTTCACTTCCCATTAATCTCTCCGACAGCTCAGCCCCCGAAGCAAGCAAAACCATAACGCGGAAACCCCCTTGCCAGGGGACCCACTGAAGGCTCCGGGCTTGTGGGCTCAGGGGACCCGGTGAGTCCCAGTCAGCTCAGCAAACACCAAGGCGATTCCAGCAGTTTGACAGAAGTGACCCGGACAGACCAAGCTACCTGCTGGAGGCCAGGCTACAAACATCAGAATCGCCACCGCTCTTCCAAGCAGAGAATGTGGACCCCTTCACTGAGCTGGAAAGAGGCTTGGTAATAAACTCTGGGGTTCGGGACTTCCCGGGTGGTCCGGTTGTGAAGAGTCCGCCTGCCAATGCAGGGAGACATGGGTTCAGCCCCTGGGCTGGGAAGATTCCACAGTGCCGCAGGACAGCTAACCCCGCGCACAGCTACTGAAGCCCGAGTGCCCGCGTGAGGCCCGTGCACCGCAACCAGAGAAGCCGCTGCTGCAGTGGGAGGCCCGTGCACCGCAACTGGAGAGCAGCCCCTGCTCACCGCAACTAGAGAGAGCCCGGTGCACTCTCTGACCCACGCACTTCCCATTCAGATTCCTTTTCAACATCTATTAGGGACTCAGGAAAGACTGAGTGAACTGAATCCTCCCTATTCAAGATTTTGATCCTGGGAGGTTTCTCAAGTTATCAACGAACTAAAATTAGAGCAAAAAATCCTGTAGATCCCCGGAGAAATACATTTATACAAGGGAAGAGTAAGGAGGTGGAGGCGAGACTCTGCTTTTAACTCATCCAGGAAGGCTTTGCATCGCCAGCTACTTGATCACAGGCACTCGCTGCATAGACACTGATCCTGAGTAGACAGCTGCTCCAGTACTCTTGCCTGGAAAATCCCACGGGCGGAGGAGCCTGGTGGGCTGCAGTCCATGGGGTCGTGAAGAGTCGGACACGATTGAGTGACTTCACTTTCACTTTTCACTTTCGTGCACTGGAGAAGGAAATGGCAACCCACTGCAGTGTTCTTGCCTGGAGAATCCCAGGGACGGGGGAGCCTTGTGGGCTGCCGTCTATGGGGTCGCACAGAGTCAGACATGACTGAAGCGACTTAGCAGCAGCAGCATCAGTGTAACAGCACACAGGGCAAGACCAGGGAGGAATGCATCACACCTAATTTGTTTCACACTTATCTCTTGCAGCATTAACAAAGGGACTTCCCTGATGGTCAAGTGGCTGACTCCCAGCTCCCACTACAGGGGGCCTGGGTTCGATCCCTGGTCAGGGAATTAGAGCCAGCATGCCACAACCAAACCCTGGCAAAGCCAAATATATATTTTTTAAAAACAATAAAGTCAGAGAACATATATGTCAATGATCATTAGTGAAAAGAAAAAAGGCAGAGACCATTCTTATACTGTACCTATATCATGTTGCTCCCTGAGCACATAAAGCCTACGAAAGCCACCCTAAGACCCGCATTTGGAATGTCATTTAATTTCAGAGGGTAGCTGAGAATGATTTTATACAGAAGAAATGGACTGCTATGCTTAAGAAAATCACTAAGCATTCCACCGCACTTTTTATTTTCCCCCAAGTGGGTCAAGTCAAGTTCATGGGGCTGTACCTTTAATGACATACCCAGACCCATAAACTTCCTTCTGATAGTTCTCCAATTCCACGTTCAAAGGAGCAGCCACGTTCATCAGTACACGCTTAGCCTCATTTCAGACTTTCTGAGTTGTGTTTAAACTAACGTTGGAAAGCGTGCTGGGAGTCAGGGACCTGGATCTTACTCCCAGGTCTGCCATCAAGTACCGTGTGTTTCTGGGCCAGTCACTCAGTTTCTCTGTGGTTCAGTGGTTTCATCTGTTAAATGAGGGGCTTAGAGTATGTAATCTCTCTTCCATTCTGGGTTTAATAGGGTCAACATGCTTCCACTTAATATGAACCCTAAAATCCAAAGAACTTAAGCAGCCAGGACCTTTTTCTACAGAGCAACTCCATGCTCACGACCATGACCCAGAGACTCTGCAACTTCCTGAAGGCTCCTCTGAATCATGGAAAACGGATTAAGTTACAAGTGTAACAGCACACAGGGCAAGACCAGGGAGGAATGCATCACACCTAATTTGTTTCACACTTATCTCTTGCAGCATTAACAAAGGGACTTCCCTGATGGTCAAGTGGCTGACTCCCAGCTCCCACTACAGGGGGCCTGGGTTCGATCCCTGGTCAGGGAATTAGAGCCAGCATGCCACAACCAAACCCTGGCAAAGCCAAATATATATTTTTTAAAAACAATAAAGTCAGAGAACATATATGTCAATGATCATTAGTGAAAAGAAAAAAGGCAGAGACCATTCTTATACTGTACCTATATCATGTTGCTCCCTGAGCACATAAAGCCTACGAAAGCCACCCTAAGACCCGCATTTGGAATGTCATTTAATTTCAGAGGGTAGCTGAGAATGATTTTATACAGAAGAAATGGACTGCTATGCTTAAGAAAATCACTAAGCATTCCACCGCACTTTTTATTTTCCCCCAAGTGGGTCAAGTCAAGTTCATGGGGCTGTACCTTTAATGACATACCCAGACCCATAAACTTCCTTCTGATAGTTCTCCAATTCCACGTTCAAAGGAGCAGCCACGTTCATCAGTACACGCTTAGCCTCATTTCAGACTTTCTGAGTTGTGTTTAAACTAACGTTGGAAAGCGTGCTGGGAGTCAGGGACCTGGATCTTACTCCCAGGTCTGCCATCAAGTACCGTGTGTTTCTGGGCCAGTCACTCAGTTTCTCTGTGGTTCAGTGGTTTCATCTGTTAAATGAGGGGCTTAGAGTATGTAATCTCTCTTCCATTCTGGGTTTAATAGGGTCAACATGCTTCCACTTAATATGAACCCTAAAATCCAAAGAACTTAAGCAGCCAGGACCTTTTTCTACAGAGCAACTCCATGCTCACGACCATGACCCAGAGACTCTGCAACTTCCTGAAGGCTCCTCTGAATCATGGAAAACGGATTAAGTTACTTTAAATAGAGTTGGTGCTTATGAGTGTTTTTATTATATTCTAATTATTGAAAATTTATAGCCTGGTAATGGGTTATAATTACCCAATAATAAACATCACAACGTTTGAAGAAGGTGCTTTCACGTGGATGACCTCAGGTTATTCTCCAAAAAGCCCTGTGAAACCCATTGCAGTCTCACTTCAAGTTGAAAGATGAGGAAATAGGGGCTCAGAGTCATTAGAGGATTGTGCTGGTTTGCATAATACTCAATTCAAGCTCTTTTGCTGGAGTAAACATTCATCAGACGCAGCCTTTATCCTAAACGTTCTGTATACACAGAAACTGGCTGCAGAATCAGTGGCTTAGAGGACAGAAGCAGAAAAGACAGAAGGCGACCCCCACCTATCTGACTCATGAGGAAACTGAAGCTGGAAAAAGTGGAGTTTGAACCTTCTTCAGGCTGCCCCAGGTTCCCTGACTCTTTCCAACCTCCCATGGGGTCTCATAACTTGATCTGATGACACAGAACCATTCTGTCACCTTTGAGAGTGAGGAGAGCTATCACTTGCTTGCTTAGTTATCTTGCCTTTGGATTAAACATTCTTCATTGGTGCACACAGAAGTTCAATACTGCCTTTTTCAGAGCCTCACCAGCCTGCCTGCCTCCTCCTGAGATCCTCTGTGGCTCCCACTCCTAAACATAGTACCAGAGACAGGACTAGAACCTTTCTATCTCTGGACAACGTTTTTATTCATAATAATAGCAAACACTGAGCATTTGCCCAAGTGTTCACTACAGTGATGATTCTTCTCATTTTATAGAGGAGAAAACTGCAGTATACAATAAATGGAATTGGTGGGGCTGGGACTGAAAATCAGACCCACTCAACACCTCACCATATGGATTCTCAAGTGGCCCCTTAGACTGAGGTTCCACATTCAACCAGCCTCGGATCAAAAATATTCAAAATAAAAAAATTTCGGAAAGCTCCCAGAGGCGTAACTCGCATTTGCTGTGTGCTGGCAACTATTCACACTGCGTTTACATCGTGTCACAACAGATTACATAGCATTTACACTGTGTGAGGAATTATAAAGTTATCTAGAGATCCTTAAAGTACATGGGAAGGTATGTGTAGGTTATATGCAAATACTATGCGATTTTATGTAAGGGGCTTGAGCATCATGGATTTTAGTATCTAGCGAGGCGGGGGGCGGTCCTAGAATCACTCTGCCACTTGGATACCCAGGGATGTCTGGAACAGCAAACACTTAGAAGCATTTATTGTGTGCCAGGCGCTGTTCTAAATGTCTTCTGTTTGTAACTCATGTAATCCCCACAGGGATCCTATACAATAGAAACATTCACCATCCTTATTTACAGAGGAGAAAACTGGAACACTAGGAAGTTAAGCGACTTGGCCAAAGTCACACACCCAGTGGAAGAGCCAACATCTGAACCCAGTCGGTCTAGCCCCAAGTTCCCATTTATTAATTCCTTGCCTCTCTGTCTAAGGTTATTTTGGTGTTTTGGCAGGACATTAAATTCAGGATTAAAAAAAAAGAGAGACAGAGAGGTTTCAGTGATTGTGTGAACTTTCACAGTATTTAAGCAAGTAGGCCCAAGGTACCAGCTCGGAAATTCTGTGTCCCTGCTGTGTGACCTTGGACAAGTTTCTTAACCTCTCTGTGTCTCACTTGCCTCAACTGGAGAATGAGGACAACTCTCAAGCTGACAAGCGAGTGCCACTGAATCACAGATGATATGTTTGTCAAATGTGCAGATTCCATAAAGCTCGTAGAGAGTCAGATGATACAATGATGATAGAAGATACAAAGGACAGTATTTGGCATAGAGTGAGCATTTTATAGTTACCACCATGATTATTTTTATAATCTCCCTATCCTGCACATATATAGCTGCTGTTTGTAACCCACCTGTGAAGAAAGTATATTAACCAGTATTAGATTTTTACCTTGCCATTTTCCATCACCATTCCAGCCTGCAGCAGTCCCTCCAGACCGAGACCTATATCTAGTATTATCTATACTTCACAGCTTCATGTCAACTTTCCTTTGATAAGCATCCGTTTCCTCAACAGGTTCCTGACAAAGTGCTGATTAGCTGAGGGCTGAGAAGAGAGCCTTCTGGTGACAAACCAGCCACCTCCTTTTAGATGGATACTGAGCAAGTTATTGGCTCCATTTCGGGTGTGTGTGTGTGCATGCACTCAGTTGCGTCTGAGTCTTTGCAACCCCATGAACTGTAGCCCACTAGGCTCCTCTGTCCATGGAATTCTCCAGGCAAAAATACTGGAATGAGTAGCTATTCCCTTCTCCAGGGGGTCTTATTGACCCAGGGATATAATGCACATCTCCTGTGTGGCAGCTGGATTCTCTACCACTGTGCCACCAGGGAAGCCCTGGCCCTATTTGCATACAGGTGTCCAATTATCAACCCACCTAACTACTCCAGTATTTAGACTGCATCTTTCTAGTTCAGCCATAAAAGGAATCACCCAAAATTCAAATAAAATGCTTTCTTGATGTTCAGAAACACAATAACTATAAAATCTACAGCACCTTTATTGAGAAAAAAGGGAGGTGATTGGGTCCTAAGGAATAACTTTTTCTGAAGGAGATCAACCCTGGGATATCTTTGGAAGGAACGATGCTAAAGCTGAAACTCCAGTACTTTGGCCATCTCATGCAAAGAGTTGACTCATTGGAAAAGACTCTGATGCTGGGAGAGACTGGGGGCAGGAGAAGGGGACGACCGAGGATGAGATGGCTGGATGGCATCACGGACTCGATGGACATGAGTTTGAGTGAACTCCGGGAGATGGTGATGAACAGGGAGGCCTGGCGTGCTGCGATTCATGTGGTCGCAAAGAGTCGGACATGACCGAGCGACTGAACTGAACTGAAGTGCTCATAACATACATGTCTGAAAATGTCTTCTGAATTTCATCTGTAAGTTGTATCAGGTCAGCTAATTTTAGTCTGTACATACTCCCCTTTCTCCTTTTCTGAGCGTAGGGTAAATAGTGGTTCGTATTCTCTCTTTTAGGATCTCTTCCATTTCCTGCAAACCTTAGGGATCACTATCAGTGATCTTTGACCCTTGTAAATTCTCTATTCTGGGATGTCATCTGTCTGGGCCAAGAGCCTCGAATCTATTTAGGACGACTTAGATTCATTTCTATAATCAACTCATCCGCCTTGGGCTTCAATTCCCTTCTGGCAGTTTGTACTACCTGTTTCGGCCTGACAGTCACCCTCCTGGATGGAAGAGGGGGAGGAAAGAGAGAAGTTGTCCAGTTTTGTTTTCTCTTTGCCACCAACTCAGTCTGTGTGCTGAGACCACGCTTGTTCTCTTACTGCCCCTCCAAACACACCATTTTCTTAAGTGTCTCCCACTGTTTTTAGCTCACTCAGCTTTAACATTCTAGAGATTAAAAAAACCTGTCCATTAAGAGAAATATCATATGACAGCCCTTATACGTGGAATCTGAAAAGAAAGGATACAAACGAACTTACAAAACAGAAAGAGACTCACAGACCTGGAGGACAAACTTAAGGTTGCCGGAGGGGCGAGAGAAGGGACAGTTAGGGAGTCTGGGATGGACACGTACACACTGCTGTATTTAAAATGGATAACCAACAAGGACCTACTGTACGACACACGGGACTCTGCTCAGTGTTATGTGGCAGGCTGGATAGGAGGGGAGCTGGAGGGACAATGATACGTGTAGATGTATGGCTGAGTCCCTTCGCTGTTCACTTGAAACTATCACAACATTGTTAATCAGCCATACTCAAATACAAAATAAAGTTAAAAAAAAATCTCTCCATTATAGATCAAAAATTTTTTTTGCTGACATATAGTTGATGTAGGATATTATGTAAGTATACAGTAATTCACAATCTTTAAAGATTATACTCCACATAGAGTTATTATAAAATATTGGCCATATTCTCTGTGTTGTATAATATATCCTTATATCTTATTTTACATTTAGTAGTTTGTACTTCTTGTTGCCTTCCTCCTATCTTTTCCCCTCCCTCCCCATCCTCTCCACTGGTGACCACTAATTTCTTCTCTACACCCGTGTGTACTGCTTTTTTTGTTATATTCACTAGTAGGTTGTACTTTTTAGATTCTACATATAAGTGATATTATACAGTATTTGTCTTTCTCTTTCTGATTTATTTTACTTAGCAAAATACCTGCTGGGTATATCCATGTTGTTGCAAATTGCATAATTTCATTTTTTGTATTAAAAAAAATTTTTATCTCCAGTAAGTTGTTCTTTTCTTTCATCCTCTTAAAAAATCTGAGCTCATTAGACTGGTACGCAGAAAATAGTGGGAAGATAAACTGGCCTGAGCCTTCTGGCAAATAATGTGGTGATAGTTCAAGGGCCCTATAAATGTTAACTTTGGGGAAGTTACCTTTTTTTGTTTTTATTTTTTGGGAATTTACCTTAAGAAAATAATTTCAGACAAAGAGAAACTGTTTGTGCACAAAGATGTTCACTGCAGTATGTTAAATAGTTTAAAAAAACTGGGAACATCCATAAGGAAATAGCTAAGGAATCTATAAACATCATCTCTGGTAGGAAATGATGCAGCCAAAAACATAATATTTATAAAAAGTATCGATACATATGGAAAAATCACCACATAACATGTGGACATATATATTATAATCTCAAACAACTTATGGAAAAATATTATACATAACATAAAAACATTAACAGCAACTGTCACTCAACCAAATTACAGGTGATGTTTACTGTCTCCTTTTCATTCTTTATTGCCTAATTCTCTCTATTAAGCATGTGTTACTTTTATATTTATAAAGATCTATTTAAAAATGGAGCTCATCAGAGAATGTCCCCTCCACAGCTTCGTCATATTCTTTCACCGTCTTCTTCCTTCTCACGCCCCCAGCAGTTGATTCGCCAGAATTTCATTTTCAAGAGCATCTTTATTCTTTAGACTTGGTTTTGACTCCTTTCAGATCACGGATCCTTAGGTACTTTTTCCCCTCAACTGAAATCATTTGTCTTCTTCTAGTCAAGGGAAGATAACTGCTCATGCCTTTTAATTCCCTTCCCAGATCCAAGATGATGTTTTCATTCTCACCAAAATTTCCCATCATTTCTACTTGGCCAACCAATCCCTCATTTGTCAGACTTGAGTCCAAAGGACCAGTGCCCCTCACCGCTGCTTCCACCTTCTGGGAAATCAAATCACTAACTGTGTAGCTGAAGGCAACTGCTCAGCGATACTCACATCATGCCTGGCACACAACGGTCCCCTGGTAATACCAGATTGTAAGGCAAAAGACCCCCAATGCTAGTAACCTACCCGTGGACAGCTCTGCAGCCTGTCACTGGCAGCCTGCCCTAACACCTCTCTTACCAGGTAGGGCACTTCCGATCTGTGAGGTTCACTGCCACTACCAGATGCTTCTGGGACAGGCTGGGATCTGGGGCTCATTGCTCCAGTGCGTGTACCTGGACAAGTGTCCTTGAGCAACAGAATACAAGGAATAAGGGATTGAAAAGAATGCTGTGCATGCGTGGTTGGGGCAATAAAATTAAGGACAAGATACAAAAAGACCAAAACCCAATTTCAGCCACTTATGAAGAGCTGGAAAAAACCAGGGTGTTGGAAGCAAAAGCAAGATACTGCACATACTTTCTGCACTCAACACCACCAAAGGAGGAGGGGCAGACCACCCAAGCCACCCCTCTGGTCCTGGACACACCTTTACCCTCGCCCCATATAAGGAACCAGTTTGTCCCTCCTTGGCGAGCAAAGGAAACATATTTGTTCTCGCTCCCCTCTGCTCCAGCAGGGACCCCAATTAAGGCTTGCCTGAATTTCTTATCTGGCCCCTGATTGATTTCTATTGATTAAAGAGGCTAAGAACCCAGGTGGGTAACACTTCCACACCTATGCCATCCTAGCAACTATTCTGTGAAAGAGCTCAGGTTGGCACAACTGTATCTGCAGAAGACACTGAAGCTCAGAGAGGATGAGTTACTTCCCCAAGGTCACAAGGGGCCCTAGAACCAGAATTGTTCCTGGTCTTCTATATCTGCCTAGTGAACTTCCTCTCCGTCAGAGGAATAAAGGATACAAAAGCCCCTTGCATTCTAATGCATGCAAAAATGCACTGCAAAAATGCAAGGGGATTAGGAACAATTAACCATAAACTCAACTCCTGGCAGGTCTGGCTTAGCTGCAGATCCAGAACTGTGAGCCCTTTCTGACCTCTGCAAAGGGGGTACAGGGGGCAGGGTTTCCCTCAGGATAAACAAACCTTCCAAAATAAAACAAACTATCATCAGATCCTGTTAAGCTGCTGCTTCCCAGAGCATTTCCCAGGGGTCTTTTCTGATGCCTTTCCCTTCCCTGCAGGCTGAGTTCTGGCCCCCAACCCTCCCGGCCTGGATGGACTCTGATAAACTTCAGCATTCTCATTCCTCTGGGTCTGCCCCTAATCCTGGATGGGCGGCTATCTGTTCATCACTGCTCTTGGCACACAGATTCTATCACTAGGGGATGGGACGTTCTCAAACATTTCCTATTTTTGTCCTCAGGGTCACCCGATATCTCAGCACTCAGTTTCCAAGTGGAGGTTGGAAGATTGGAATAGTGTCTTTTCAGCTAACCCCCCCAAGAGCAAGAATACTACATGTTCATGTTTTGATCCAAAGTCCCACTCTAGTCCCTGGAAAAAATTTTCCTTATAAACTTCATTTTGTGGATTTTTTTTGGCTTTCATTCAGTTTTAGCCACAGAGGGGTTTTTTTAATCAGCAAACCTATTGACAGGAAAACTGGCCCAGGGCCCACTATTCATTCTTACAAACATGAGTTCGACGATTCCCCCACATTTCTGCCTTTAGGCAGCAAGCCCAGTGTGGTGAGAGGCATGGAATATTTTAGATAAAAACTTGGGTTTTGGAGTCAGATAGTCCTGAGTTCAAAGACTGGTTCTGCCACCTGCTCAGTAGCCTTGGATAGGTTACGTCTCTGGATCTCAATTTCCTTAGCAGTAAAATGAGGCCAAGAACAGTATTTATCTTCTTGGGCAAAATTAAATATGAAGTAAGATAACTTATACAAAAGCTCTGCACTGGACTTCCCTGGGGGTCCAGTGGTGAAGAATCCACCTGAAATGCAGGGGACACAGGTTCAATCCCTGGCCTGGGAAGATTTCACACTGTAGCCTGTGAGCTGCACTGAGCCCGTGAGACCTGGAGACCATGCTCTGCAACAAGAGAAGCCACCGCAACGAGAAGCCTGAGCGCTGTAGCTGGAGAGGAGCCTCTGCTCACTGCAACTTTATGCCTGGCCCATGGAAAGTGCTCAATGCATTCTGGGGAGCTGGATAGGGCAGAGACCCCAAAGCAAATCTGTTGCACTCTATCATCTGTTCAGGAGACTGAAATGTTTTCTAAAGCTCACTGGAGCCTCAGAAGCTGAAGCAAGGGTTCTTGTGAGCCATGTGAAGGGTCTGGCGGGGAGCTACAAGCCCAGCATGGGGTTTTAAGGAGGGGTGGACATCATCCTTGTACAGGCCGGGAAGATGGCTCAGGAGGAGATGTAGAGACAGACAGGGAACAGGTGAGAGGCTGGAGGCAAAAAGGCCAGGTTAACAGTCCACTCAGGTCTGTCATTAGGGTGAGGTTAGTGAGGTGCTCACTTTGGGTGCAGAATTGAAGGCAGTGCCAGAAAACTCAGGAATCTCAAACAATGATGATAGTTTTAATGCATTATTTTAAAATCAAACTACTGTGCTGGCCAAAAAGTTCTTTTGGGTTTTTCTGTACAATGTTATAGAAAAACTCAAAGGAATTTTTTGACCTGCCCAACAAATGCAAAAAAAAAATTCATAATGAATATCAACATTTTAACTAAAGTTACATTGAAGAAAGAAATAATGGGGATGATGTTGTGATGAAGACTAGAGTGATCCTCAAATTTGGGAGATAATGGACCCCTTTGAGAATTCAGTGAGAGCTATTGACCCTTTTTGGGCTTCCCCAGTGGCTCAGTGGTAAAGAATCTGCCTGTCAATGCAGAAGATGTAGGTTCAATCCTTGGGATGGGAAGATCCTCTGGAGAAGGAAATGGCAACTCACTTCAGTATTCTTGCCTGGAGAATCCCATGGACAGAGGAGCTTGCTGGGCTACAGTCTGTAGGGTCGCACAGAGTTGGATATGACTGAGTGACTGAATGACAACAACCGATCTTTGAAAATGCATAGACCTATGCATGCCAATATTCCCCTGCAGTTTCAAAGTTTGTGGACCAGCTCCAGTTTACCTATGGACACTTGGACAATCAGATGAGAACTTTTTAGCCTTGTACATGCAAAAAGAACTGATGATATGTACTAGGGTTATAATGCAAAAACCAAGTTAGGTTTGAGGAAAGAAACACATACATCTCTCCTAATATTTGGGGGGAGGAGAAGAGAAGAGAGAGGCTGGTAGACTGCCCTCTTCTCATTCTGCAAAGGGTGGGAGAGTGGGTGGGGGCAGGCAACGAAATGATGAAAGCCACCTGGACGTCATTTCCTTGTGACATGCACATATCTGACCTTAAACACGGGATGGCCCGTCTTCAGGTATTTTGGAACTCAGGTATTTTGGAACTTGCTAACATATTGCAAGTTTGTATTCATAGTGTTGAAGGTTAATCACTGCAAATTATCTTACTTTATGAATGCTAATGCAACTGGGCTGGCATGGAAAGAGACCATTGAGAGATGAATTTCTAAAGGAAGGAGGTGATTAAGGGCAGAATTTCTCATATTGCTGGGTGGAGAGACACATTTTTATTTTCAACTCTACTGGTATTTATGCACACACACAAAAAGCCCAATTTTAAGAAGAAATAAATATGTAGGAAAATAGACATGAAGAGAGTTGAAATGTTCCTCAAATAGATTTAGCAAGCAAATCAAAATGGGTTGGGAAAGTTGGTGCAAGGTTTTTCACTCCTCTGTGGAAATGGATGGGGTGCAGAGGACCTAAAGATCTCGCTGGATTTGCAAGAGCCACGAAACACAGATGATCCACTCTGGGCGTCTGGACAAAGAGGAATGAATATCCTTTCTGTGCCCTCACTTTTTAAGAAATTTACTGGGGTATATAGTTGCTTTACAATGTTGTGTTAGTTTCTTCTGTACAATGAAGCAAATCAACTCTGTGTACATACATACATATCCCTCCCTCTTGGATCTCCCCTCTGCCTTGCCATCATGCCATCAGAGCCTTCTAGGTCATCACAGAGCACCAAGCTGAGCTCCCCGTGTTATATAGCAGGTTCCCACCAACTACCTATTTTACACATGGTCATATATATATACGCCATCGCTCCTTTCCCAAGTTATCAAATCTCTCCATGTCCACATGTGTTTTCTGTGTCGCTATTCAGTTCAATCCAGCTCAGTCGTGTCCGACACTTTGTGACCCCATAAACATCAGCACTCCAGGCCTCCCTATCCATCACCAATTCCCGGAGTCCACCCAAACCCATGTCCATTGCGTTGGTGATGCCATCCAGTCATCTCATCCTCTGTTGTCCCCTTCTCCTTCTGTCCTCAATCTTTCCCAGCATCAGGGTCTTTTCAAATGAGTCAGCTTTCCACATGAGGTGGCCAAAGTAGTGTCTCTACTGCTGCCGCTGCTGCTGCTAAGTCGCTTCAGGTGCACCCGGCTCTGTGCGACCCCATAGACGGCAGCCCACC
>SJYC01140383.1:0-14423 GCA_006408675.1 Madoqua kirkii
AGGGGTTTTTTTAATCAGCAAACCTATTGACAGCAAAACTGGCCCAGGGCCCACTATTCATTCTTACAAACATGAGTTCGACGATTCCCCCACATTTCTGCCTTTAGGCAGCAAGCCCAGTGTGGTGAGAGGCATGGAATATTTTAGATAAAAACTTGGGTTTTGGAGTCAGATAGTCCTGAGTTCAAAGACTGGTTCTGCCACCTGCTCAGTAGCCTTGGATAGGTTACGTCTCTGGATCTCAATTTCCTTAGCAGTAAAATGAGGCCAAGAACAGTATTTATCTTCTTGGGCAAAATTAAATATGAAGTAAGATAACTTATACAAAAGCTCTGCACTGGACTTCCCCTGGGGGTCCAGTGGTGAAGAATCCACCTGAAATGCAGGGGACACAGGTTCAATCCCTGGCCTGGGAAGATTTCACACTGTAGCCTGTGAGCTGCACTGAGCCCGTGAGACCTGGAGACCATGCTCTGCAACAAGAGAAGCCACCGCAACGAGAAGCCTGAGCGCTGTAGCTGGAGAGGAGCCTCTGCTCACTGCAACTTTATGCCTGGCCCATGGAAAGTGCTCAATGCATTCTGGGGAGCTGGATAGGGCAGAGACCCCAAAGCAAATCTGTTGCACTCTATCATCTGTTCAGGAGACTGAAATGTTTTCTAAAGCTCACTGGAGCCTCAGAAGCTGAAGCAAGGGTTCTTGTGAGCCATGTGAAGGGTCTGGCGGGGAGCTACAAGCCCAGCATGGGGTTTTAAGGAGGGGTGGACATCATCCTTGTACAGGCCGGGAAGATGGCTCAGGAGGAGATGTAGAGACAGACAGGGAACAGGTGAGAGGCTGGAGGCAAAAAGGCCAGGTTAACAGTCCACTCAGGTCTGTCATTAGGGTGAGGTTAGTGAGGTGCTCACTTTGGGTGCAGAATTGAAGGCAGTGCCAGAAAACTCAGGAATCTCAAACAATGATGATAGTTTTAATGCATTATTTTAAAATCAAACTACTGTGTTGGCCAAAAAGTTCTTTTGGGTTTTTCTGTACAATGTTATAGAAAAACTCAAAGGAATTTTTTGACCTGCCCAACAAATGCAAAAAAAAAATTCATAATGAATATCAACATTTTAACTAAAGTTACATTGAAGAAAGAAATAATGGGGATGATGTTGTGATGAAGACTAGAGTGATCCTTAAATTTGGGAGATAATGGACCCCTTTGAGAATTCAGTGAGAGCTATTGACCCTTTTTGGGCTTCCCCAGTGGCTCAGTGGTAAAGAATCTGCCTGTCAATGCAGAAGATGTAGGTTCAATCCTTGGGATGGGAAGATCCTCTGGAGAAGGAAATGGCAACTCACTTCAGTATTCTTGCCTGGAGAATCCCATGGACAGAGGAGCTTGCTGGGCTACAGTCTGTAGGGTCGCACAGAGTTGGATATGACTGAGTGACTGAATGACAACAACCGATCTTTGAAAATGCATAGACCTATGCATGCCAATATTCCCCTGCAGTTTCAAAGTTTGTGGACCAGCTCCAGTTTACCTATGGACACTTGGACAATCAGATGAGAACTTTTTAGCCTTGTACATGCAAAAAGAACTGATGATATGTACTAGGGTTATAATGCAAAAACCAAGTTAGGTTTGAGGAAAGAAACACATACATCTCTCCTAATATTTGGGGGGAGGAGAAGAGAAGAGAGAGGCTGGTAGACTGCCCTCTTCTCATTCTGCAAAGGGTGGGAGAGTGGGTGGGGGCAGGCAACGAAATGATGAAAGCCAACCTGGACGTCATTTCCTTGTGACATGCACATATCTGACCTTAAACACGGGATGGCCCGTCTTCAGGTATTTTGGAACTCAGGTATTTTGGAACTTGCTAACATATTGCAAGTTTGTATTCATAGTGTTGAAGGTTAATCACTGCAAATTATCTTACTTTATGAATGCTAATGCAACTGGGCTGGCATGGAAAGAGACCATTGAGAGATGAATTTCTAAAGGAAGGAGGCGATTAAGGGCAGAATTTCTCATATTGCTGGGTGGAGAGACACATTTTTATTTTCAACTCTACTGGTATTTATGCACACACACAAAAAGCCCAATTTTAAGAAGAAATAAATATGTAGGAAAATAGACATGAAGAGAGTTGAAATGTTCCTCAAATAGATTTAGCAAGCAAATCAAAATGGGTTGGGAAAGTTGGTGCAAGGTTTTTCACTCCTCTGTGGAAATGGATGGGGTGCAGAGGACCTAAAGATCTCGCTGGATTTGCAAGAGCCACGAAACACAGATGATCCACTCTGGGCGTCTGGACAAAGAGGAATGAATATCCTTTCTGTGCCCTCACTTTTTAAGAAATTTACTGGGGTATATAGTTGCTTTACAATGTTGTGTTAGTTTCTTCTGTACAATGAAGCAAATCAACTCTGTGTACATACATACATATCCCTCCCTCTTGGATCTCCCCTCTGCCTTGCCATCATGCCATCAGAGCCTTCTAGGTCATCACAGAGCACCAAGCTGAGCTCCCCGTGTTATATAGCAGGTTCCCACCAACTACCTATTTTACACATGGTCATATATATATACGCCATCGCTCCTTTCCCAAGTTATCAAATCTCTCCATGTCCACATGTGTTTTCTGTGTCGCTATTCAGTTCAATCCAGCTCAGTCGTGTCCGACACTTTGTGACCCCATAAACATCAGCACTCCAGGCCTCCCTATCCATCACCAATTCCCGGAGTCCACCCAAACCCATGTCCATTGCGTTGGTGATGCCATCCAGTCATCTCATCCTCTGTTGTCCCCTTCTCCTTCTGTCCTCAATCTTTCCCAGCATCAGGGTCTTTTCAAATGAGTCAGCTTTCCACATGAGGTGGCCAAAGTAGTGTCTCTACTGCTGCCGCTGCTGCTGCTAAGTCGCTTCAGGTGCACCCGGCTCTGTGCGACCCCATAGACGGCAGCCCACCAGGCTCCCCTGTCCCTGGGATTCTCCAGGCAAAAACACTGGAGTGGGTTGCCATTTCCTTCTCCAATGCATGAAAGTGAAAGTGAAGTTGCTCAGTCGTGTCCGACTCCTAGTGACCCCATGGACTGCAGCCCACCAGGCTCCTCTGTGTGTGGGATTTGCACTGCTGCCCTGCAAGCAGGCTCTCGGTACCATTTTTCTAGATTCCACATATATGCATGACTTTACTGTGTGTGACAGTCTCTAAGTCCATCCACATCTCCACAAATGATGCAACTTCATTCATTTTCATGGCTGAGTAATATTTCATTGTACCACATCTTCTTTATCTGTCCTGCTCTTCTCTTAAACCACACAGGATCATCTTGTGTGCCTGCTGGTCTGCGGAACATTCCTTTGCAAAGTGTAATCAGAGCAGAACTCATTCTCCTTCTGGATGGGCTGATGAGCCCTGTCACTGGCAGCCGGGGTCTCTCTCGTGTGTGGTTCAGCTGTGCCTGGTCCCTTCTCTCTTGGATTTTAAAGCAGGCTCCCTTGCCAGGGGGAGAGGGGAGATTCAGCCATATATATATATATATATATATATACACACATACATACATGTATCCATTTGGGAGAGAATGGATACATGGATATGTGTGGCTGAATCCCTTCACTGTTCACCTGAAACTACTGCAACATTGTTAATCAGATATACCCCAATACAAAATAAAAAGTTAAAAAAATAAAAGAGCAGGCTGCCTTTTTCAGGATGCCTTTCTCAGTCAACATAGTCACGGCATCCTCTGAGGATGGAGTGAAGACTGGGGGTGGAGGGGGAGACTCTAGGAAGCCTTTAACTTCACGGTCCTCAGCAAACACGTCCAGGATCCAAAAGGCAGATGGCACCAGGGGTTCAAGAAACCTAACACACTTGGCAAAACCACGCTTCATTGGAAAATGTCTTCTTTGATGGAGAATTCCACACTCCCCTGACCCTGTTTTCCTTCTCCTCTTCCCTGACTCTCTTCCCTAAGGAGGCATTCCAATGTTTTCTGAGGTTGCCCAAGCAGATGCGACTCAGCGAGATGAGGGGCAGGCGGACTGAACGCAGGCAGGATGAAGGGCTTCTGTGGAGGCCTCACAAAACAAAAACACCCCATCAAACCTGGAGAAGCAACCTGTGTTTAAAGATAATTGTGTGTGTGAGTGTGCATGTTCGTGTGTGTCAAGATTTCACTCCACTCCTCATCCCACTGGTCCTTCATTTCCTCGAGGATTTGTGGGGAAATGTGAATCTATTTTCACAGATGTAATCACTTAAAATGTTGTAGTGCACAAACAGAAAGGAGCACTGACATATATACTCTAGCATGTGTCTAATGGACAGCTAGCGGGAAGCTGCTGCGCAGCACAGCGAGCCCAGCTTGGTGCTCGGTGATGACCTAGAGGGGTGGGATGGAGGCTCAAAAGGGAGAGGATATATGTTTACTTATAGCTGATTCATGTTGTTGTACAGCAGAACCTAATATAAGCTTGTAAAGCACTTTTATATGTCAATGAAAAAATTTTCCCAGAAAAAAAAAAGTTGTCTTTTTTTCTTACTAGCTGTATGCCCTAGTGTCAGAGCTGTGAAGGTTACTAATCCTCTGATTTCCAGGCTTAAGACAGAGTCAGAAAAATTTAAAAACCAAACCAAGTCCTCACCTCCTTCAACAGAGCTGCAGACATGCAGCCGGAGACAACGACACACGCCTTCTGCTATACACCTGGCCCGGGGCTGGGCTGAGACTTGAGATGCTGGGAGGTGGGGTGGCTGGGCAGTCCCAGGAGCCAAAGTGGACCCTCTCTGGCCAGCTCACGGCACAATGGGGGCACCGAGGGACTCTCCCTGGCCACAAACTATCTTTCTCTTTGGTTCTGTCATCCCAGCTTAAGTTGTACATTATTCACCCCTTTGGATGAAAGCATGGAGCCTTCTATAGAGGGCGTCTCTGGAAAAAAGTGAAAAGTGAAAGTGGCTCAGTCGTGTCCAACTATGTGCGACCCCATGACTATATAGTCCATGGAATTTTCCAGGCCAGAATACTGGGGTGGGTGCCTTTGCCTTCTCCAGTGGATCTTCCTGACCCAGGAATCAAATAGGGGTCTCCTGCAGTGCAGGTGGATTCTTTACCAAGTGAGCTATCAGGAAAGCAAAAAGAACACATCAAATCAATATAATCGTTCACACCTTATGTGAGGTAGTTGAATAGAAGAGTCAGAAGGGAAGCGTGAGCAACCCTTGCGTTTTAGGGCTGGTGCCGGATGCTGCAGCCCTTAGGTAGCAGGACGCTAGAGGCACTGAGAGGAAGACTTGCACGCTGTTTTGGTATGGCTGCTGATTCTTTGGGAGTTTCCCTGACAGCTCAGTGGGTAAAGAATCCACTTGTAATGCAGGAGACCTCGGTTCGATTCCTGGGAAGATCCACTGGAAAAAGGATAGGCTACCCACTCCAGTATTCTCAGGCTTCCCTTGTGGCTCAGCTGGTAAAAATTCTGCCTGCAATGCAGGAGACCTGGGTTTGATCCTTGCGCTGGGAAGATCCCCTGGAGAAGGGGAAAGCTACCTTCTCCAGTATTCTTGCTTGGAGAATTCCATGGACAGAGGAGCCGGGCAGAGTACAGTCCATGGGGTCACAAAGAGTTGAACATGACTGAGTGACTAACACACTGAATCCAAGGACAAGGGTCCTCCTGAGGGAACATGGAGGAGAGACAAGGAAGAGGAGGCAGCTACGTGAGTGCAGAGGCAGAGATGGGAGTGGTGCAGACCTGACTGCTGTTTTCCTTCCTCACACGTTCCTATTATCCACATACTGAAATGCCTTTGTCTCCCTTCAACATATGTCACTTTCTCTTGAAATTTATCTTTTTAAGATTTTTTTTGATGTGGTCCATTTTAAAAGTGTTTATTGAATTTGTTACAATATTGCTTCCGTTTTACCTTTTGGTTTTTTTGGCTGCAAGGCATGTGGGATCTTAGCACCCTGACCAGGGATTGAACCCGTGCCCCTGCCATTGGAAGGCAAAGTCTTAACCTCTGGACTGCCAGGGAAACCCTTCTTTTTTTTTTTTTTTTTACTTTAAAAGTGTTTCAGTTTTTCTCTTAAAAATTACCTTTTCTACATATTCATCTTTTAGTCTTACTAGTTTACTCATTTTTAAAAAATTTTAAATTTTTTCCTGATCTCTGTCATCTAATTTCTAAGTTTTCATAATTCTGATTTATGTTGGTTCCTCCCTCCCTCATGTTTTATATCATTTCTTAATGCCTTTCAGCTCATTTGGACTTAGGTCACAGTTCTGAATTGTTCCAAAGCCATGTCTTTTTGGCATGGTTTCTTTACAAATGTAGTCTGCTCCTTATTTTCTCTCTATATAAAAACATTGTACGGGATTTGACCTCACTGCTTTGCAATTGCTTGTTTCCATGTGAAATTCATTTTCCTGAGCTTTTAGAACACAGTGTCATTCTAACTTTACAAAGCTCCTGGAGAAGGGAATGGCAACCCACTCCAGTATTCTTGCCTGGAGAATTCCATGGACAAAGGAGCCTGGCAGGCTACAATCCATGGGGTTTCAAAGAGTCGGATACGACTGGGTGACTAACACTTTCATTTTCACTTCTCTGTCATTTCGTTCATGTTGTGTTCAAATATATGACTGCTGAAATTTCCAGGTTCTGGAAAGTCCCCCTTATGGGACTTTTTCTCCCATAAGTCTCTGTTGTTTCTATCCTGTTCAGTTTGATTTCACTTCAGGCAGCTTCTCACTACACGGCCATCCTAGAGGAGGGCCTGATTGGTTAGTTCCAGAGTTCACAGTGGCTGGAAGGCTCTAGATCCTTTAGACCAGGGATTCCCAACCCCCGGGCCATGGACCAGCATTGGTCTGCGGCCTGTTAGGAACTGGGCTGCACAGTAACAGGTGAGCAGCGGGTGAGTCAGTAGAACTTCAGCTGTATTTACAGCTGCTCCCCATCACTTGCATCCTCCCACCAAGATCCATGGAAAAACTGTCTTCCATGAAACTGGTCCCAGGTGCCAAAAGAGTTGGGAACTGCTGTTTTAGACCTCCCTTGTGCACTGTGAAAGTGAAAGTTGCTTAGTCATATCCAACACTTTGCAACCCCATGGACTACACAGTCCATGGAATTCTTCAGGCCAGAATACTGGAGTGGGTAGCCTTTCCCTTCTCCAGGGGACCTTCCCAACCCAGGGATCAAAGCCAGGTCTCCTGCATTGTGAACAGATTCTTTGCCAGCTGAGCCACCAGGGAAGTACAAGAATACTGGAGTGGATAGCCTATCCCTTTCCGGAAGATCTTCCCAACCCAGGAATCGAACTGGGGTCTCCTGCATTGCAGGTGGATTGATTCTTTACCAGCTGAGCTATCAGGGAAGCCCCCTCCCTGCACGCTACTTGTACTCACCACTCTTGGAATCAGTAAAAGGACCCCCACTTTCAGCTATTCCTCTCTTAACTGACCCTCCATGCTTTTTAGTATTCATTGTTTGGGGTGCTTTTCCTGTTCTAATGTCCAAAAGCCCCACTGTTTCTTGGGGATATCTTGTCACCTAGTTTTGTCACTGCTCATGGGTATGAAGTTTTGCTACTAAGCTGCTCTGCTCTTTCCCAGGGGTTCTAAGAGATTGAAAACTATGCTGCTGCCTGTGCTGTCTCCCCAGAGTCTATCTCAGGACACTTCCTACTGGCAAGGCCAGCGTCCCTCTGGTGTCTCATAAAAAAAGAGCACCAACCTTTGTGTGTCTCTTGGTGAACTGTTGTTGGGTTTTGTGGCAGTAAGCGGAAGTGTGATAATCTAAGGAGTGTCTCATATAGATGACTAAAAAGCACAGAAAAAGATGCTCAACATCACTAATTATTAGAGAAACGCAAATCAAAACTATCAATACAATGAGGTGTCATGTTACACTCGTCAGAATGGCCATCATCAAAAAATCTACAAACAATAAATGCTGGAGAGGGTGTGGAGAAAAGGGAACCCTCCTACACTGTTGGTGGGAATGTAAACTGGTACTGCCACTATGGAGAACAGTATGAAGGTTCCTTAAAAAACTAGTAAAACAGCCACCATATGATACCACAGTTCCATTCCTGGACACATATATGGAGAAAACCATTAATTCAAAAAGATACATGTACCCCAGTGTTCATCACTGCACTATTTGCAACAGTCAGGACATGGAAGCAACCTAAATGCCCATTGACAGGAGAGTAGGTAAAGAAGATGTGGTGCATATATATAGTGGAATGTTACTCAGCCATAAAAAGAATGAGATAATGCCATTTGCATCAACATGGACAGACCTAGAGATCATCATACTGAGTGAAGTAAGTCAGACAAAGAAAGACAAATATATGATATTGCTTATATGTGGAATCTAAAATAAAGGGGTATAAATGAACTTATTTATAAAACAGAAATACAGTTACAGATGTAGAAAACAAACTTATGGTTACTGGGGGTAAGGAGCAGGGGAGGGATAAGCTGGGAGACTAGGATTGACATAAAGACTTTATACCTATGTATAAAGTAGGTAATTAATAAGGACTTGCTGTATAGCACAGGGAACTCTACTCAATACTCTGTAATGACCTATATGGGAATATAATCGAAAGAGAGTGGAGATATATATATATATATAACTGATTCACTTTGCTGTACAGCAGAAACTAACATAACACTGTAATCAACTATATTCCAATAAGAATTAAACATGTGACGGGGTCTCTGATCACACCAGAGGGGGTGACAGCCCCAAGTGCAGGAAGCACAGACACAGCTCCTGGACGGAAGACACACTAGCAAAGTCTCTGAGCTTCGGTGGGCACTGAGTCTCCCTGCAGGGGACACCTAGCTTCTCTTACAGAGAAGACTACAGAGCTATTCCAGTAAAGATAACACTTTCGAAGGGAAGGACTTTCTAATGGGGATGAAAACAATAGCCTCAAGGACCACAATACAGACAGCTGCCTCTTCACTGTCTTTCCACACCTCCTCTCACGAAAAAGTCAAGACTGCCAGATGTCAAAAAAACTACAGCATTTTAAAAAATTCACCAAGCTGTGAGTGACTCAGCCTGCAGGCCAGACATCAGAAGCCCTAGACCATGGCGATGGTCTCTCTGAGTGAGTCTTTCCTCTGCTCAGTGACCAATTCCATCTCCAAGAAAGATGGAGCTATCTATGCATTAATCATGTTATTTCCCACAGAAGCCCGGGAGAGCGACGCAGCTGCTCGTCTGAGAAGGAGCCCCACGAAGCAGCCAGGCGTGGCTGTCAGAGCCCTTGCAAGTGTGGCCCGTTTGCTGTCAGCTCTAAACTTCGCTTTCCAGCTTTTTCAAAAGCCTCCTTTCTCATTAGGGTCTGGTGGCTTTGGAAGACCCGACCCAACCCTGACTGGCTGGTCTCATCAGAGGCTGCCGCCGTAGAATGATCTTTTTTAAAAAATGGCTTTTTTAATGCAGTCCCTGGAAACTTTGCAAGCAATGTATCGATTTGCGATCCTTGAGCTGAGTTATTGAGCTCTGGCAAAGGGAAATAAATCTTTCCCATTCTCTACGCCTGTTGCCAAGTGCCGCTTCCAGGAAGCGATGACTGTCCTTTCTGGAAATGAAATGAAGCTCAAAACGATCTAACCTCCTTCCCTTCACGTCACTCGCCCCCACCTCTCCCGCCGCTCTCCCCTCCGCTTGCAAGTCACGGACAAAAGCACTTTGCAGCCATTGCTCATTTGCCTGAATGGGCACCAGAATTAGTGATGCCCAAATTAGTAATGGCTGGCCGAGGCAGCTTCCCAAAGAACGAGGACCTATTATTTTTTAGCAGAGCAGACGGGGCTCAGGGAAGCAGGCTCACATCCTGTCGTTAGGTTAAACACTCTTACGGTTTCATAAAGAAATCTCCCCTACAGATGTGGACGTAAAACTACAGGGCGTATGTTCACTGAGGCTTGTGATCAATAAAATCAGGGGCCAGGACGGGGGCAGGAGGGTGAGAGAGTGTGGGGAAGAGGGACCCACGCTGGAGTGTTCTAGCACAGACGGCAGCATGAACACAGAAACTTCCTGACACCTGCTGTTTCTTTCATTTCAGTCTGGGGCGATCATGTCACCTGGCACTGCTCCAGGGGAATTCCCATCATTACCATCAAAACACGGTTGCCCTAACCGTGCTGAGGGCTCTCCTGTCCATCTGTCCACCTATTCTCCCACTCACCCAGACATCTAACAGAACCAGGCGCCCCTCCCTCCCCCAATGCACCGCATCCCGTGTCAGGGGCAGGGTACACTTAACCCAGGTGAATGACACAGGGATGCTGGTAGGAAGAAAGGAATGTAAACAGACACTGACAAGTCTATGCATTAGTGTAGGACGGGGGACGATTTTGTGAACCGAAGGAAGGGGTGACTGCTTTCCTGGCAGAGCAAATTTTTTAAGGTGGATACAAGAATCTGGACACATGAAAGAGCAAAGACAGTTTAGGAACCATTGAGTAGCTCAGCGGGACAAAACACGAGATGTACATGGAACGTGTGTTTCAATGAGGAGAGGGAAGGGGTTCCCTATTAGTCCAGTGGTTAAGACTCTGTGCTCCCAATGCAGGGGCCCCAGGGTTCAATCCCTGGTCAGGGAACTAGATCCCACATGTTGAAAATATGATAGAAGACTCGGTGCAGTCAAATAAATTAATAAAATAGATATTAAAAAAATAGGGATTTTCTTGGTGGTCCAGTGGTTAATAATCTGCATTCCCAAAGCAGGGGGTATGGGTTCAATCCCTGTTCAGGGAACTAAGATCCCACAAGCTGCACAGCATGGCCATAATAATAAAAATAGTAATAAGTACAATTTAAAAAGCAATACATTAAAAAAAAATAAATGAGGAGAGAGACTGACAGAGCAACTCTGTGTTGATATCTAACAGGCATGTTAGGCTTCAGTTCAGTTCGTTCACTCAGTCGTGTCCAACTCTTTGTGACCCCATGAATCGCAGCATGCCAGGCCTCCCTGTCCATCACCATCTCCTGGAATTCACTCAAACTCATGTCTATTGAGTCAGTGATGCCATCCAGCCATCTCATCCTCTGTCGTCCCCTTTTCCTCCTGCCCCCAATCCCTCCCAGCATCAGAGTCTTTTCCAATGCTTAGGGCGTCTCAAACTGCCCTTCCTCTGTCCCCTGTCCAGACCTGCTGTCCCCAGTCTCTCCCACCTCAGATAATGCCAAGTCCACTCTTCCCAATGCCAGTGCCCCACACCTTGCAGTCATTCAATCAGCAGCAAGTGCTGTTGGCTCTGCCTTCAAAATGTACCCAGAATCTGACCACTCCTATCACCTCTGCTCTGCCACTCAGTCCCCCTCACCATCACCTCTCACCTGGAATTACTGCTGCTAGTCCCGAACTGGTCCCCTAGCTTCCACCTTTGTCCCCCTACAGTCTATTCTCAATACATCAGCCAGAAGGATCCATGTAAAACATGTCACTCCTCTGTTCAAACTCCCCCAGGGGCCTCCCTCTCACTCAGTCAAAGTCAAAGTCCTTAAAATGACTTTTGGGCCCCACATGATCTAACCTCTGTCCAAACCTGCTTCCTCCCACCTGTGCCTTCCCTCGTTCTGCTCAAGCCACCTGCTCCTGCGTCTCCTCTCGCACACCAGGCATATTTCTACCTCAGGGCCTCTGTTCTTGCTGTGTTTCAGCTGGAGTATTCTGATCTCAGACATCCCCACTTTCTCCAAGTCCTTCCCAGACAGTCCATATAAAACTACAAATTTCTGTCCTCTGATGCCTTATTCTCCTTCCTGCTTTATTTTTCCCCTTAGCTTCTATCACAACCAAATCTATATATTTTACTATTTATCTTATTTACTATTCATTTTACTCATTACAATGTAAACAATTTTTATCATCTGCTTTATTATTTGTCTTTTCGGTATTCGATGGATTGGAGACTATGCACATTTTAAAATCCTTTCAATATAATTATATATTCTGCAAACAATCTAAATGAAGCAAATATTACTATCATTAAAGTTACTTCATCCTGACATCCAGTCTCTGAATATGCTTGCAAAAAGCCTGTTACAAGTTCAAGGTAGACTCTTGATTAAACATCTTTTGATGTTTAGTATAATTAGTTATACAAATCTAGGATAGCGAGAGGAGGGTTCCCTGATGGCTCAGTGGTAAAGAATCTGCCTGCCAATGCAGGAGACACAGGTTCCATCCTCGGTCCGGGAAGATCCCAGGTGCCGTGGGGCAGCTATGCCAGTGTGCCATAACTACTGAGCCTGTGCTCTAGAGTCCACGAGCCACCACTGCTGAGGCTCATATGCTCGAGAGTCCATACTCTGCAACAAAAGAAGCCCATGGACCGCAACAAAGAGCAGCCCCCGTTTACCGCAACTAGAGAAAGCCTGCACTGTAAAAAAGACCCAGCATAACCAAAAGTAAAGAAACAAACAAATAAAAATTTAAGATGGCAGTGAAAGAACTGTTCTGATTCTGACTATATCTCTGATGTGTCAAGCAGTTTCTGGCACATTGCAGGCGCTCAATAAGTATTTTTGAATGAATGAGAAGCTATGACCTGTGAAGAAAAGACGGTGTACCACAGTGTGGATTTAAGTCTTGGCTCCACACCTTACTAACTGTGTGATCTTAGGTAAGAGCACACAGTTTCCACAACTGTAAAACTGGGACAGTGACAGAAGACACACCGGGGCGTTGTGAGCACTCAGGATGCAGAGACGCGTGTCATGCTCTTAGACCAGAGCCTGGCAATGACGAGGCACTTGATAAATGTTAGCCGTTATTAGAAAGGGCCTGTCTGTTGTCCTAAGGAGTTTAGACTTTATCCTAAGGCTACTTGGAGCCATTGAAGGATTCTAAACGAGGGAGTAACACAATCAGATCTTGTTTTCCAATGGTCACTCCAGCTGCAAGTGGAGGATGAATTAGAACAGGGCCAGACTGGTACCAGATCAGTCTGAGGCCTGCTGTAGACATGGAGATGACAGATATCATCAGCCTGAACCAAAGCAGAAAGAATGGAGAAAGAACAGGCTCAAGATGTCATGGAGGCAGAACTGCCAGAACCTGGAGAGGAACTCAATGTGGAGGCAGCCAGCAATGCCAAAATCCAGGCTTCTGATTCCTGCCACCAAACAGCGGGGCCCAGCCACCCCAGTCCACAGGGGACTGACGGGGAGAAAGTGAGAAAGCGTATGTCATTTTGTTTCACTGGAGGTGACTGCAGGCTAGCAAGGAGGAGGAGGGGAGGTCTGGTGCCACTCAGCTGTGCACACACACCCACTGTATGTGTACGGTCAGTTGTGTCCCCAAGGACTATAGCCTCGCAGGCTCCTCTGTTCGTGGAATTTCCCAGGCAAGGTACTGGAGTGGGTCGCCATTTTCTATTCCAAGGGGGTCTTCTCGACTCAGGGATCAAACCCGCATCTCTTACGTTTCCTGCATTGGCAGGCGGATTCTTTAGCACTGAGCCACCTGGGAGGCCAGGTGGTATGCATCTGGTACTTAAGAGAAAAATCTCAGGTGAGATACAAAAGATATTTGGGAGTCACCATCACACTGGTGATTCCTGAAGCTACTGGAGTAGATGAGTTTTAAGGAAAACATCTAAGGAGCAAACTGTTTAAAAAACATATACCCAGGACTTTGCTGGCCACTTAGTGGTTAAGAATCTACCTTGTAATGCAGGGGATGGGGGTTCAATCCCGGGTTGGGGAACTGGGAGCCCACATGATGTGCTAAAACTAGAGCTGTGGTGCAACTGGAGAGTCCTCAAGCCACGGTGAAAAATCCTGTGTGATGCAATGAAGACTCCACATGTCGTGACTAAGACCTGACACAGCCCAATTAAAAAACAAACAAAACCAGGTGTGTTCTTGAAGGAACAGAAGGGACAGCAGGGCAGGGTGGCACCTTGCAGACCAAGAGAGAGGGATTCTCAGGAGGCAGCGAGACTCACTGTGAGGCAAGATAAGAAGGGCCAAGGCCCGTCCAGCGAATTCAGCATCTGGGGATTCTAGCCAGAGCAGAGGAGCTGTGGGGACAGGAACCAGCTCACGGAGGGTGGAGGCATTCACGGGAGGTGAGGAAACAGGAAGCGTGTGTCAAGAATTCTTTTTAAAAAACTTGGCTGGGAGGAGAGAAAAAGAGCTGGGGTGGTAGTGAAGAGCAATGTTGAGTCCAGGCAGGTTTCTTTCAAGATGGAAGGGAATGAGATGAACATGAGAAAGAGGGCTGAGAGCAGAGAAGGGAGAGGATAACCAGCTGGGGAGGCCGGGGCACAGGAGCTGGGCTCAGGGGGACAGGGTGCTGGGCTCAGGGGAGACCTGCTGCACGGTGACGGGAGGGAGCAGTGAGCTGGGCCTGAGTGCACACAAGCTGGGG
>SJYC01140384.1:0-34512 GCA_006408675.1 Madoqua kirkii
GGGGGAAAGGGAGGAGGGAGAGGGGAGGAGGGAGAGAGGTCAGGGGAGGAGGAGGAGGACAAGGAGAGAGAGGAGGAGGGGGAACAGGGGAAAGGGAAGAGGGAGAGAGGAGGAGGGAGAGGGGTCAGGGGAGGAGGGGGAAGACAAGGAGAGAGGGGAGGAGGGGGAACAGGGGAAAGGGAGGAGGGAGAGGGGAAGAGAAAAGACAGTGGGAGGGGATGAGGGGAGGAGGGAGGGGAATTGTAGGCCTGACTGCATATCAGAGAGGAAGGCACTGACTGGGGATAGAGGAGGAAACACGCACACAAATCCAGTCTCTTCTGGAAACGCAGACTGTAGGCTCACAGACACAGAGCTCCAGACTGCAACTGGTATAAAACCAAGACACAGGAAGTACACAGTAAGACTATACAGTGTTCCCAGAGAAACCTCAAGTACCGTCCCCATTGCTCCTCTGATGAAACACCTTCAAGGCTCTGCACTGAACACATAACAGAATAAAACCACTCTCTTGACTGGGGCATTGAACACTCTAACGCAGACCCTATCCAAGACCTTTCACCTGACTTTCCCTCCTACCTGCCCTGGACCAGCCACTCCCCCTCTGCTCCTCATGACCTTGCTGCTTCTGACTGGACCCCAGTCTCTCTCCAGCACTGCCTGCTGGAACTCACCCCTCTTTTAAGGCCTGGTACTAAAATCACTCTTTCCCTGAAACCTTTCAAAAATGTCTCTCTTGCCTTTCTGCTTCCAGAATGCTCTGAAGATGTATACAGGACTTGCAGAAGCTGTGATAAATTAAGAGTTATCCACATCTGTGCCTTCTTCCCCACTACGCAATAAGGTCTAAACACAAGCCTACTCGTGTTGAAGGTGGTCCCTCCACCCCCTCCATGGAACCCACCCTGGCTGTGTTCACACATTTGACTTGGCACGGGGCCAAGCCTGAGATGTGCTTTTTGTGGCCACAGAAAGAACAAGGCTTTTTGACCAGTAATAACGATTTATTGTATTAAAATTGAATATACCCTATGAGGTCTGTCTCTGGCTAGAAAAGCCTACTATATAGGTTGGGTAGGCAATGAGCTGGAGATGAGCCTTAGGACCATAATATTAGGTCAGTCTATAGGGCATTTTGGACCCTAATCAATTGATTTATTCATTGGCTCTTCTTCCTAAGTTTTCCTTGCTTGGCATTTAAGAAACATTTTCCTTTCTGAAGTAGTTCATCACAAACTCCTACTTCTTCAGCTTCCGTAAAGCAATGTAGCAGAAGTAGAGCACCACACACACGCAGGCTTTCTTCTGTTTGTTTCTAAGAGATTAATTACTGAACACTTCCAATGTGAAAAGGCAAAACATAAACTGAGATTTTACTGTATACCTGGTGCTTTGGAGATTCTATCTGTTGGATCCTTCCTGCAGCCCTCGGAGGTGAATGCTACTGTTCTCATTTATTTTTCAGATGAGAAAATGCCAACACAGGCAAAGGGGTTCAATGACTTACAGAGATCCTGTGTCCACTGATTGCTGAGACCAGGACTCACAGCCCAGACTGCCCGACTCCACAGTTCATGTTCCCACACCCCTAGTTCACAGCGTATCACCAGGCGGTTCTAAAGCCTGGAAAGTATACCCCTCGCTCTCTCCCCGAATGGCACACACTATCTGTGGCTTGGGACTTTGAACACCTGAATTCTGGGTGGGCTGTGTGTCCCGTGGAAGGATGGAAAGAAGTTGGTGTCTGACTGAAGCTTCCATTTGCTTCAGAGAAACATCAAGGAAAAGCAGGAGATGGTTGAATCTGAGTGACTTAAAGCTAGCAAGTGTATCAACTGTGGTGTGGACCCTTTGGTTGGCCCCTTCCTACTCTTTCTTAGTGGGCTCCAGGCTCTCAGGCACCCACCATCCTTGGGCCTCAACGGACAAGGATGGCTGAGGCGGGGCTCCTGGAGGGATGGCCAGGTAGGACCTCGGACTCCCCACCCCTTTGGTCTCCACACACCTTGAGATCTGCCCTCCATCTAGTAAAACTCAGCTGGAGCACTGAGTCTCGGGCAGTGATCTCTGTCAAACATAGAGCTGTGTTCTTGCTTTGCTTAAATGTTTTTAGAAGCTTCCCAGGGCCGCCTCAGTGCCTGCCTAACTCACCATGTCGCCCTCTGGCTGACCCGACTCCAGCCGTGCAGACAGGCTTGCAGTTCCCGGAGGCGCTGCATTCTCTGGCCTTTGTGCCCGCCACCCGCTCTGCCCAGGACGGGTTGCTTCTGTTGTCGGCCCAGTGAACCAGGCACTCTTCAAAACGTACTTAGATCTCTCAAGGCTCAGCTTCTTGGTGAGGTCTTTCATAAATCAGCACCCCCTGGAAGGATTAGACATGTGCCGTATCATCCTCGGAACAAAGAAAAACTGGGAAGGAACTGCCTTTTGTGTCATTTTTTGAGTTTCGAATCCTATGATGGCTGAGGGTTCCAGGCATTTCTACCACACCCAGCATACGGGTTCTCCATGCTTGTGCTAAGTCACTTCAGACCTGTACGACTCTTTGAGACTCGGTGGACTGGAGCCCCCCAGGCTCCTGTGTCCACGGGATCCTCCAGGCAAGAATACTGGAGTGGGTAGCCATGCCCTCCTCCAGCAGATCTTCTGGAACCCGTGTCTCTTGGGCCTCCTGCATTGGCAGGCGGGTTATTTACTTGCTTCTGGTCAAATGAATCTGTTGTATTCTGTTCAAAAATATTCTCAAACTAAGTCACCACACCCTATACCTGGATGTCCTTTTCCTCTGAACCAAGTCATGGGAAATGGAGACCTCTGGCAACAAAGGGCTTTCAAAAGTGGCAGCGTTCACAACAGCCAGAGGGGTCAGTGGTACAGACATTACTGTTCTTACTTCCAGCTGAGCACCCAGAAGGGAGGGAGGGAACTGGCTGCTTGCTCAAAGCTGCCCAGCCAGTGTGAGGCAGGGCCAGGATCAGATGCAAGGCTTCTGGCTCTCAGTCAAGGATCTGTCTCATACTCTGAACTCTGAAAGCAGAGGTGGTCCCCTGGGTCAGTGTCCTCAAAGGTACTCTCTACATGTATCCACCTGTTTATAAACAGGCCCTGGGGGACCAGTCACCTGAAAGGGTGACCCTATTTAATTCAATCAGGAGATTGCGGATAATGAATCGAAAGCCTCGTGTTTTGGTCCTGGTTGTCACCTGCCTTGTTTGACAAGGGCTGAGCTGAGGCATCCCTGTCTTTGAGGCTGTTTCCATCTCTGTAACATGGGAGTGACTCTATCAAGCCCACCTCCCACGGCTGTTGTGAGATCACATGAGACAATGGACAAGAAGGTTCTTAAACGTTACAATAGTCAGCATTCAAGCTGTCTGCCTGCCAATACAGGAGACATAAAAAGACATGGGTTTGATCCCTGGGTTGGAAAGACCCCCCTGGAGGAAGACATGGTACCCCTCTCCAGTATTCTTGCCTGGAGAATCCCATGGACAGAGGAGCTTGGCCGGCTTAGGTCCACTGGGTTTCAAAGAGTTGGACACAACTGAAGCGACTTAGCACGCACGCAGTGATAAGCACATACTCTGCTCATGGTATGCTTTACTTCTCCAGCCAAGTGCATGAACTGCTGGCCCTCAGGAGGGCTGGGCATGTCCTTTTCTGTTGCTTTAGGGCCTCTGTTTCCTTCTCCCTCTGCTCTGGCTGGGCGCCAGCTCTCTGTTTTCTGAGCTGAGCCTGCAGAAGCAGCACCAAGGTCCCCTGCCCTGTACAGGACTACGCTGGTGGCAGCTGGCATCACGCTGGAGGCAAGGCAGAGGCAGCGAGGGAGGGGCGCTGTGCTCACATCTCTTTCTCCTCAGGTGTCTTTTGTCATTACTAACCCTCTTCCAAGACACTGGTAGAATTCTAATTTCCTAAGGTCTCCACATTGTTTTTTGCATTTCTTTTTCTATATAAGGTTTCCTTCAGGGGAAAGGATACAAACTGCATCTCACAATGAAGCCTGAGAGAGAGGTGCAGAGCTTAAGAACGAGGGCCATGGATCTGGGCTATTGGGATGTGGATACTAAACTACTGCCAGTCTCTGAATGACGGTGTCAAACCCTGGCATGACTCAGAACACCTAGCAGAGATGGGCTAAGATCTCAGAGAGGAACTGTGGGCAGTGTTTACGATCACCTGTCCACATGGTGGTGAGATATACCAGCTCTAAGTAAGAAATTTTGTCTTCTGGTCAGGTTTGAGTGATCATCTGTAGTTTGGATCCAAAATACTGGAATCTCTCTCTTTTTTAAACAAGGTTTGGTTTACAAAGCCAGGAAAGGATAAAATGCTTAAAATTGGAGTGAAATCTAGAGAAATGATATAGATGATCATTTTTGCAAAACAGAAATAGAGACACAGACACACATAACAAACATATGGACACCAAGGGGCGGGGGATGAATTGGGAGATTGGGATTGACATATACACACTACTGATACTATATATAAAGTAGATAACCAATGAGAACCCAGTGTATAGCACAAGGAACTCCACTCACTGCTCTGCGGTGATCTAAAAGGGAAGGGAATCCAAAAAAGAGGGGATATATGTGTATCTATAGCTGACTGTACAGTAGAAACTAACAACACTATAATGCAACTGTATTTCACTAAAAATTATTAAAAAGAAATTGGTACTACTCTGGGAAGTCATAGTAGACCTGAATTTCCTTAAAATAGATTTAAATAAAACACAATAGATACAACATAACATACTCTAGTGAATCTAATTTCATTTTTCTTTGATCCTAAGTGGATAATGCAGGATATTACAGAAGTTCGAGGTCACTATTAAAAACATCAGTTGTCACAGTACTGGTGAAATATATAATGTGCTAGTTAATAATAGCTTTTCAAAGTCACAGAAGATCAGATAATAGAGGTTTTACTGTAACTGGGTTCATGATAGTTGAAAGAAATCAATGCTTTTTTCCAAAAAAAGACTAAATTACTTCTAGGAAATAACACATGCTCTGTGAGAACAGGGCAGGGTTTACAAGGAAGTGCTCAGTACTTCCTGGAAGAAAGGTGCTATATAATTGTAAGTTGTTCATCCTGTGCCTGAAGTCTTATCCACCACGCATCCAGCCTCTCCTTAAATGGAGTGGAAGATTTCTCCAGCCTTTCCTACATCCAAGGAACAACATGCAACTCAGATTCTTAAAAGAACAACTCTTTTAAGGTCATGTTCAGAAGGACCCTTTGCTTACAGGAATTTGGGCTGGAATTAGAGTTCTCAGCTCTGACTTGAAGAGAGGGAGGAGGCGATGAAAGAAGGGAGGGAGGGAGGAGAGAGAGAGAGAATCAGAGCCATATCGCACAGCACTTAGCCACCAAGGACAGAGTTTCTGCGCCATTTCATTAGAACATGAAACCTCTTCTGTTGGCTACGAGTCCACTGTGAGCCAAAAAGAAGTCAGTTCACTTCCTTAGCATCTGAGGTCCCATCATTCTGAGTCATGGCCACATTAACTCTGCTACTGAAAAAGCAAGAGCCTGGTAGCACAGCCAAATCCACGGTCACAATGCTCAGCATCCCTAGGCAGGGGAGGTTCCTGTCAATGCAGGACTGTGGGGTAGGGTGACCTGGGGGTGGGCCTCGGAGAGAAGCAGGGATGAGAGGAGGCTTTCTTTTCTAGTACCGGCCACTTTCTCCGCAGAAATCAACTCTCCCTAATTGGGGGAGGACAGCGATTTCTGATTTCCTGCTTCTCTTCTAAAACAATGCATCTTGCCATCCCGGGAGGGCAGCTTAGCTGTGGCTGTGGCTCTGGCTGGACAGACCTGGCCTGGCTGGGGAGCTGCTCAGCAAAGGGAGGACATTCACACGGCGCTTCGTGGGGCCTCATGAACGTCAGGGAGCTCTGCCGCTCAATCGCGTGGCAGGAAATCGCTAAGCTCTAAGGATAAAGACCAGCTGGGGTCCCTGGGCAGCTTTAGGACTCATTTCTATTTCCCCTCGTGCTGGAGAAGCAGATTCCAAACTGCATTCAGACACAATACGGTCTGCAGCAAGGAAGAAATGAAATCCTTTAAATCTTCAGTCCTTCTCGTGGTACCCTCCCCCCCTGCTCTTGGGCTCACAGGTGCCTTTTGTTATAGTCCTAGAGATGTGTACTTAAAAGAGAAATCGTGGTTTTGTAGCTGCCGTGAAAGGATGCTGAGGTGGGTGGAAGAGACCTGCCTCCCGAAGTCTGATGGTGGCCTGTGTCAGGGAAACAGGGAAATTCACCAGAGACCGTATTCCCACCCCAAAGTTCTCCCCAAAAGTGCCTGAGAGAGGGGGCCAGAAAGAACCCCAGACAAGCGCTGAATGTCCTTGACTGAGTGTGGGAAAGAGGAGGGGAGTTAAAGGAGGTTGGCTGCATTGCTGGCTGTGACTGATGAGGGAGGTACCTAAAATCATTTCCATATCCTTCCTCAGGGGACCAGTGTAGAAAACAGGCAGTCTGCTTACTGTGATCAAGTCTGACAGCATATAGCCAAAACACCACAAGAAATTAGAGGTGGAGGGGACCTTGAAGGGGATCATCACCAGCCTTCCGGTAATCAGGCAAGATCTGTGCCAGTTCACATGAGGAGTATGAATACTGTCCATTTCTCCAACAGCGGGACCAGCTATGAGAATGATCAAGGAAGTGACAAAAAGCATCCTGATCATGTGGAGAAAGGTTCTTGATGAACAAATACCTCACTCCAAATAAAACACTTTACAGTGGTACATAAATTTCAGGTAAAGCCAAGGCATTCGGACATTTTTACTGCCATGCATGTGCATCTGATTTCACAGGATGCTGTTAGACAAGGTCAGCCTTATGCAAAATTCGGAAGAGGCAAATTCCATCTCACCTCCCCAGATCTCCGTCCTTTTCCCTTTGATGACAGCACAAGGTATTAATATCACAGAATAAGAGGCAGCACAGGCTTTAGATCACACAGCTCTGGTTTAAGTCCCAGCCCTGTCCCTGACTAGCCCATGATCTGAGCAGGACACTTTGTCTTGCTGCCAATGCAAAGAGCCAGCTCATTGGAAAAGACCCTCATGCTGGAAGATACTGAAAGCAAAAGGAGAAAAGGACAGCAGAAGATGAGATGGTTAGGTAGCATCACCGACTCAGTAGACATGAACTTTAGCAAATTCAGGGAGATAGGGGGCTTCCATGGTGGCTCAGATGGTAAAGAATCTGCCTGCAATGCAGGACACCCAGGTCCGATCCTGAGGTCAGGAAGATTCCCTGGACAAGGGAATGGCAAGAGCATTCTCAGTATTCTTGCCTGGGAGATCCCATGGACAGAGGAGCCTGGTGGGCTACAGTCCATGGGGTGGCAAAAGAATTGGACACAACTTAGTAATTGAACAACAATAACAAAAAGTAGAATTCAGCTCACAGGGACTGTTGGGAAAATAATATGTGTGAAAGTGCTTGGTTCCTAACAAGCACTCAGAAATGTTGCCTTTCTTCTTTCCTCCCTCCCCACCACCCCTTCTCAAAATGTGTATCTAATGATCTACACATCCCCTGTCAATTAAAACATGCTTCCAGGAAGAGATCTAAAAATAATTAATGTTCTTGTGAAATGACCCCCCAGCGCTTAATGAGCCATCTCCCCAGTCTATGGGCTTTTTAAAACAAAAATCCATGTTCAAGGGGTAAAATACTAAGAGTAGAAATTCAGGCACTAAAGAGAGGGCCAGAAAGTATTCTGAAGGCAGCAAGTCTTTTCTGGAAACTCCAAAACCAGACAGATAAGCAAATAACTCCAGGGGCAGGGTCACCATGGAATGTTCCAAAAGACACCGCTTCTTGGAATTGTCACAAGTCTTTGCTAAACCATTTTTCCTTCTTCTATTGACTGCCAAATGTTATATTTATGGTAACAGAGGATTTCTCATTCTTTAGTTAGATTCTAAATGAATCTCATAATCTAGATACCACCAGAGAGTGAAGTAAAAGCAGAAAAAGATCAGTCGAGGTTGAGATCCTGTTAAAAACAATATCTGGGCGATAATCAGAGTTGGTGAAGGAAAAAAAAACAACACACGAGGACCAATTATTTGCTGTACTACTCATGTAACACATGAGATTTTGTGTTAACAAATGTCACATGACAAAGAGTTCAAAGAACTTTCTGACAGATGGTGGTGTTTCAAAATGACAGGATTGCCTGTGGGACATCCCACCCTCTGAAGTCTCTAGGCAGAAGGTGGATGATCATCACTCAATGAAGCTACAGTTTGAAAAAAAAAACACACTCCAGCAGGGGTAGACCAGATGACTGGGAATGTTCATCTAAGCCCAGGATTCCTACTCTTCAATAAAAGCATTGGAAAAGAAAAGTTAAGTTTGAGTCTTCCAGAAGATGTAGGTTATTATTAAAGATGGACCCAATCCAGGATTAATTTGGGGGTTAATCCTCATCAGAAAGAATAAAATCTGACACATGGATGCTAATGGTGACAATCATCATGTTTTAGATTGGCTCTTGCCAACTTGAACCTCAAGACACAACAGATATTTTTGGTCAAGAGTGGCTAAGTCTTACACTAACTTACACTTAAATTTTTAAAGAAACCATGGATCACAGCACACGGGCACTTGGTTCTGAGCTGCTGGGCCTCTGACAGAGATACAGATATTCATGCCTGCACTCCCTCACCACCCTCCACACACCTATGCTCAGCTCTTTCTAGGTCTTCACAGATGCACTTGAATGATGAGTCTTCTGGGCTCTTTCTGGAATAAAGAAGTGATTTTCTTCTTGGGTTTACATTCAGAGGTTTTCTATTTGAAACATGGTGCTCTAGTGGCCCGCTCAACCCCTCTGTGAAGTCTCACTTTCGAAGATCATAATCCTGAAGGATTCAGGAGAAAAGGGTGTTGGGGTTTACAGCCAGGCTCAGGGTCAGCTCATAGACATCTTGAAGTCAACTGCTCTAACCACCTCCACCCCATCCTGAGCAGCCACCAAGATCAGGGCTTTATGGTGGGTGGGTGTGTGGGGATCTGGCTTCCTTATAGAATAATGGCCGTCTGTAGATATTGATCCCTCCCAACCCAAAGGAAGATGCAGGAAGGAACTAAATTGAAGATAAGGAGCTGGGGCTACTCAATCAGCTACGCATCTGTGGCTTCTCTGTTTTATTAAAAAAAATTAAAAACAAAACAATGACATTATAAAGATGCATGCTAGGTCAAAACATATCGATGGCTTGGAAAGGACCCATTTTTGGATTATCTGTATCATTCTCTTCTTAGAATAAAAATCAGTAGTTGAGTATACACTTCTCCCATTTTCTTGTTTCTTCTCATTCCTCCCCTCTTATATCTTTTCTCCTTGTCCTTCATGTCTCTCTGCGTTCTTTCTTATATTCATCTTGTGTTCTTCCTTCCCATTTCACAGTACTTTCTCCCTCTTCTTTATTCTTTCCTTCCTTCTTGCTGAACATTACATACCCCATCATCCCTTTACCTCCAGCCCCCTTTCCTCCCACTTCTAGCATTACAAATAGGTCACCCATGTATCCATGGTTCCCTAAAGTCACATGCCTTTACCCATCCTTCCTCTTCCCAGGGCTCCCTTATATTTCTTATACCCTCTTGGGTTCCCTGACTCAATTCTAATGTATGGGGTTCTTTAGGGGGAAGGCAGGGCCACTTTCCACACAAAATCAAACAATGCATGGGACACCAGCATGGTGTCCTAGGATTGAACAAGTCTGATACTGTCTACCCAGAGGGAACATCAGGTTCCACAGGCTGAGGCTCAGTCTTATAGGACTGTGCCTCCCCCACAAATTAAGCCACTGGTCACAAGTCCAGATTGCCAGCTGTGCTTCTAACCAATAAAGTATAAATCAGAAAGTCCTACCACCTTCTCCTTCCTAGGGTTTGATTCACATGCTATAGTGGCTCACAGAACTCAACAAAGATTATGTACTAGATTACTGGTTTGGTATAAAAGGATGTAACTCAGGAAAAGCCAGATGGAAGAGGTGAAGACGGCAAGATATGGGGAAAGGGCAGGAGCTCCATGCCCCTCCCAGCACCTCCACATGGTCATCATCCCAGAACCCTCTCTGAACCCAGTCCTCTTGGATTTTTATGGAGGCTTCCTTAAATAGGCATGATTCATTAAATCACTGGCCATGGATTACTGATTCAACCTTCAGCCCCTCTATAGAGAATACCCTCTATAATCACAGGACTGGTTCCCCTGGCAGTCAACCTGAATCTTTTAGTGTCTCCAAAATCTACCTCATTAACATAACAAAAGACACCTGTCCACGCTCAGTCCTTAGAAAAGTCCAAGGGTTTTAGGAACCCTGTGCCAGAAACAGGGACCAAATACTCATTGCTTATTATAAATTACAACATCACATCTACTCTCAGCTACTGTTTTCCTCTTAATGCTTTGTTGCCTGCTATTATCCCCTTCAATGCATTTCTCTAGGATACCACGACAGGTACTTTTTCCTTATTGCATCCCATGGGGGAAACGGGGGTTGGGTGGGGTGTGGATGGACGGAGGTGGTGTGACCACAACTGTGGCGAAAAATACAAAATTCACGTTAAAGCGAGAGTTGCTTACATAGTAACAGTGGTTTGTGGGGCCCAATCCCATAGTTGAGATTTTTGGACTGAACTACATATGCCATTCTTGCTAACAAATGTTGGAAAACAATGAACTTTGCTGACCAAAAAAAAAATAAAATAAAAGAGTTTAGTCTGAAAATTCTAGAAAAGGCTTAGAGCTATTCTTTTTCAAGTGAATTTCATGTTTCCCTTTCATAATCCTTTCCTTGATTTATGGGTGAGTGTATTGTTGATGATCATCAAGAAAGGCCACTGCAGGCTTAAAAAGAGAAAAATATATGCTCCTATCACTGGGTTGACCAAAAAGTTCATAAGATGTTACAGAAAAACTCAAATTTTAAAAAAAGAAAAAAAATTATTTATTTGGCTGTACCAGGTCTTTGTTGCGACATGTGGGATCTAGTTCCCTGACCAGGGCTTGAACCTGGGCCCCTTGCATTGCGAATGTGGAGTCTTAACCACTGGACCACCAGGGAAGTCCCTTGAATGAATTTTTTGGCTAATCCAATACTTCAGAATGTGCTAATAAGGTACCGCTAATAAGGTAACTCCTACTTTTGCAAAACTTCTTGGGGGCAAGAGTAATGGTGACTGGATGCCACCTGCCACTCTTCTGTTCCAAACAGAAAATAAAATCTGTGAGTCCAATCAAACAGCCATTACCCTAGTAACAACCCCCCCCCCCCCCCGGACCAGGTGCATCATGGTTCCCTGGAAAGGTGGTTAGTTTACATAGACACATGGAGGTAAAGCCCCCCTCTCTTTAAATATGTGTTCCTGCCTGGCGTGACTAAAACCTACAGTGGGTTATTTGGTTAGTCTTTACATATGATTTTATTATGTGACTACTTTTTTTCTCTCTCATCTACCTTTCAACAGGCTTAGAAATGAAAAAAAAAAAAAAAAGAACTTTCATTTCTGAGGTTTCACGGCACAGCTGTCAACCCTAATAGCGTGGGGCCCCACCTGCTCATGACTAATGAGCCCTGCACACTTAGAGATCCTTGCCAGAGCCACCGCTTCCTAAGCGGAAGTCTGGCCATGGAAGCCTGGCCTCGCACGTGTTCACTGAAAGCCCCTATGAATCTAGATTTTTCTTCACTCTACCAATTCTCCCTGCTACTAGCCATTTCCGCAGGCTCTTCATAAAAAGTGATGCTCAGAATGCGATCTCAAAATCCACCTACTCTCCAGTGTGCACTTATTTTCTTTGAAATTCTTTAAGATCAAAATTAAGTAGATGCCTGTTTCTACTACAATTTACAACTGCAAGTAATTTGTACTTAGCTGTAAAAAGCCACACAGTTACAGCAGTTGCAAGAGGACCCAGACTACTTAACGGCAACTTTACAGCTTAAGCTTACCTGGAGATTTGCGACTGGTGGGCCTCAGACTCTGCCTACATCTTTAAAACCCAGAAAGAATTCTAAGAGACTAAGACCAGTCAGCCGTGTGACAATTCCGTGTCTTGACTTGACTGGGGAGGGACACCATCAAGGGACTATAAAAGTCACTGCTGTCTTCTAAAGAATATTTAGCATATTCAGAAATGTCAGGTCTTGGGACTTCCTTGGTGGTCTGGTGGTTAAGCCTTCACCTTCCAACGCAGGCAGCTGCATGTCCAATTCCTGGACAGGGAGCTAAGATCCCATGTGCCTCACAGCCAGAAACCAAAATACGATAAAAAAGAAACAATATGTAACAAATTCAATAAAGACTTTAAAAATGGCCCACATCAAAAAATAAAACAATCTTAAAAAAAAAAAGAAAGAAATGTCAGGTTTTGAATGAAGGCTGATTCCCCTGCTCAAATAAAGAGCTCACAGAGTTGAGCTCATCAGCTTCTTTGGTGCTGGCAGGATGAACACCATGTATGGGCACCATGAAGTTTGGAGAACCGAGACCTGTCAATTTATCCCTGTGCTGATAGTGCAGCTCAATGACCAATTCTGTAAAAGAGCAAATACATTACAATTCAAATAAAAATATACTAAAGCTTAAAAGCTCCCGGAGCTCTCCTCTTTAATATTTTACTATCTATTGTCTACAGCATTTAGCACCGTGTCACGAAACTTTTTCACATGGAAACCTGCTTCATTATCAAATGACACTGATTACACAGGACAAAGGGCTAAAGAGCTACCCATCTTTCTTTGCTGTCTGCTTCCTCATCATTCCCAACTACCACCTGATAAGTTTGTATATTAAAAAATTTATTTTATTGAAATATGGTTGATTTACAATGTTGTGTTAGTTTCTGCTGTGCAGCAAAGTGATTCAGTCATACATATGCATGTATTATTTTCCATTATGGATTATCATAGGATATTGACTATAGTTTCCTGTGCTATACAGTAAGACCTTGTTTATTCATCCTATATATGATAGTTTGTGTCTGCTAATCCAAAGCTCCCAATCCATCCCTCCCCTACCCCTGCCCGCTCAGCAACCACAAGTCTGCTTTCTATGCCTCTGAGTCTATTTCTGTTTTGTGTTGCTGCTGCTAAGTCGCTTCAATCATGTCCGCCGTCCCTGGGATTCTCCAGGCAAGAACACTGGAGGGGGTTGCCATTTCCTTCTCTGATGCATGTAGATAAGCTCATTTGTGATATTATTTTAGATACCACCTATGGGTAGTATCTATGGTATTTGTCTTTCTCTTTAATTGGTAACCTTCTTAATCTTCCTGCGGCACGTTCTGCAAGATGACTGGAATCCTGGATACTATCAAACCCTTAACCTGTCCACCATCCTCCAAGCCTACTTTCATCTGAGGTGTGGACAACGGAAACTTCCTTCCATTAGACTTTTAGGTCCCAGAACCATGACTTTCAATTATTTCTTTATACCTCTCACTTAACTTGACTGCAAAGACTGTTTCCCAACTCGACATCTTGATTATACTGTTCTGCTGAGGGGCTAGAGTGACTTGTCCCAAAAGTTCATTGCAGCCCCTTAGCAGAACAGTAAATATTAATAGACGACATCACTTCATGCTCATAACTCTATGAGGTGGAGTGTCTGGTTTCCAAAAGAAGAACTGAGATTTTGTGAGGTCCAAGGTTACTCTGGGAACAGTCATGGCTGCTCACTGCTTTTAGAACAAAGACCAATATCCTTAATGTGACTTTGCCTCACTCTCCCTCACCATCTTTGTCCCTTGCAGTTCTATAATATGTTGCTCTGGTTTCCTGCAGCAAATTCACCAAATATGAATTTGGCTGATCTTTCTATTCCTTTAAGACCATATCCTCTTCGGGGCTCAGAGTTTTCACACACCTTGTTCTCCTTCCCAGAAATAATTTTGCCTCTTCTTGACCCAACTAACTCCTGCTAGGCTTTTAAATCTCTTTGCTGTATGTGAGAGACTTAGGCCAAGTTTGCACGTTTTGTGCTTTCGAAGCCGCCTGGAAGGCTGCATGGATACACTTACCCCGGAGTGTAACTGTCTGTCTGAGTCATACCTGTGTCTCTCCCTGCCCCTGTCCGAGGTCTCACTAAACCACAGTCGAGGAATAAAAAACGTACAAACCCATGAAGAGACAGAATGGGAGATGTAGCAGCGGCAGTTAAGAGGGGTACATAAGATTTTAGAGCATGAAAAACAGATGGACAATTGGTATCTCCTGGAGTAGGAATGGCAACTCACTCCAGTATTCTTGCCCGGAAAATCCCAAGGACAGAGGAGCCTGGTGGGCTATGGTCCACGGGGTCACAAAGAGTCATGCAACTGAGTGACTGGCACAACTGCTATCTGACTCAACTGCTAGGCTTTTAAATCTCTTTGCTGTATGTGAGAGACTTAGGCCAAGTTTGCACGTTTTGTGCTTTCGAAGCCGCCTGGAAGGCTGCATGGATACACTTACCCCGGAGTGTAACTGTCTGTCTGAGTCATACCTGTGTCTCTCCCTGCCCCTGTCCGAGGTCTCACTAAACCACAGTCGAGGAATAAAAAACGTACAAACCCATGAAGAGACAGAATGGGAGATGTAGCAGCGGCAGTTAAGAGGGGTACATAAGATTTTAGAGCATGAAAAACAGATGGACAATTGGTATCTCCTGGAGTAGGAATGGCAACTCACTCCAGTATTCTTGCCCGGAAAATCCCAAGGACAGAGGAGCCTGGTGGGCTATGGTCCACAGGGTCACAAAGAGTCATGCAACTGAGTGACTGGGCACAACTGCTATCTGACTCAGTGGAGTGGGACAGCTGAACCCTACCTGCCTGCAGGGGGATATGACAGCAAGAAACAAGCTGGTTTTCCTGGCTGCTGCTGCTGCTAAGTCGCTTCAGTCGTGTCCGACTCTGTGCGACCCCATAGATGGCAGCCCAACAGGCTCCCCTGTCCCTGGGATTCTCCAGGCAAGAACACTGGAGTGGGTTGCCATTTCCTTCTCCAATGCATGAAAGTGAGGGTTTTCCTGGCGGAACCCCCCAAACCTCAGACACTAGCGGTTCTAAGTGCTTCTGAAGGCAAGAGGGCAAGGGGAGGCACTGGGGGTGTCTGTACTCCATTGCCCGGTCCCCAGTTCAGAAGCTGCTCCTTTGGGCAGATGACAGAACATCTGCTGGCTGGAACCAGGTTTAGTCGGAGGATGAGAAGGTCCAGGGGAGAGGACAGGCAAGAACACAGGGGATTTTAGTGAGAATCCATAGTGACTGCTACAAGCTCAAGCCCCTGCCCAGCCAGGCTCCTTACAAGCCAGAGACCACAGGACTTCTTTGCGGACAAACTCACTTGCCCCCAAAACTTCTGGAGCCTCCCATGAGACAGCCAGATTCCCATCCAACTGGACCCCAGTTGATCCCAGCAGGCATCAAGTCCAATTTGTGCACGATGAATTGCCAATCATCTTTTTGAACAGACGCCTAAGAGTCACCACCCAATTTAAAAAAAACAACAAAAAAGACAAATCAAGTGGTGAAAAGTGCTACAAAGGAAAACAGTACAGGGAAAGAGGACAGGGAGTGAAGGCAGATTCCATTTTGGATAAAGCTGTCAGAGAAGCTTCTCTAGGAGTTGATATTTGAGCAAAGACTATGCCATGGGAATAACCGGAGAAACAGCGTTATAGGCAGACAGATGGCAAGTGCAAAGGCCCTGAGGTGGGAGCACAGGCAAGGTGGTCTAAGAAAAGCAAGACCAGTAAGGCTGGAGAGGACTGAGCAGAGCAAAAGGCAATACAGGAGAGTTGAGACTGGAGCGGTTCGCGGGGTTTATCGGGTCCAGATCATACAGCGCCAGGTGGGTCATACTCAGAATGTTTCCAAATGTAACTGGAAGCCAGTGGAGGTTTTGTAGCAGTGAAATGACACTATTTGGTTTCTATTTTACAGCAGATTACTCTGCAGAAAATGGACTATGTGGCTGGTGCTCATTCTTGGGGAAGCCTGACTCTCCCTCACTACACACTGGTATGAGCAAAATGAAGGAAGGGGCCATATTTGTCTAGGTCCCCAGTATATATCTAGCACCTCATAGGAGATGGTACTTACCCAGTAAATTATCTGTTGAAAGGATGACTAACAGCAAATGTAAAATTAGTTCTGAGAATCCCAAGCTTGTGGTCCCTCTAACACACTAATTAGACTTCCAGAAAATATAAGGCTACCTAGCAGACAGTCCTATGGTACTTTAATACAATTTTGATGAAGCTCATGACATAATAATAATAATATCTTAGTCCAGTCTATAGCTATTATGACATCACTGAGATCTATTTTAAGGTAAGAGTACTTTGAAAATGGCAATTATTCTTATGTAGACAAATTGTGTTAATTAGTGTTTATAATGACAGCCTCTATTTATAACCTGTTCCAGTTAATCCCTGTCTACAATATGAACTCAAACATAAAGTCAACAGTAAGTTATATTGCAAACAGACCTTCTTTTTTCCCAAGTGGCCCAGACTAACTCGTTATTTTGGATTTTCATATTTAAAACTTATTCTGAGGCATTTTTAAAAAAAGGTTTTTCTCGCCTTTAAGTATATGCAGTATCACTCATCAATGATAATTTACCACTCTGAAAATCAATAGTCAGTTCATGAGGACAACTGATCCTTAAAATAAGGTGAAAACATTCATAACTTTTATGCATTTTACACTGTCTAAACCCTTGCTCCTTTTTTACCTTTATGATTCATTTATTCAACAAACATGTACTAAGACTATATGCCAAGAATGGAAAAATATCATGTATACAAAGATAAACAATGGTATCTGTCTTCTAGGAATCTAACAGGCAGACTTCTTATCAGCCAGCAAATTTCTTCCTGGCTAATTGTAACTTTTTTCATGCTTCCCTAATTTGCAAGAATGTAACCACAAAACCCCACCTATAAATAGTCCAGTTCATTGATTTATTCTGATGCTGCAATGATCATTTCCTATTAAGAAAGCAAGAAAGACCCCTAGCTTGTGGCAGAAGTTTGGGGAGGTAGGACTCATAGAAGCTTCCACTGAATCTAGGACACTTTGGAAAGGAAGGCCACCATAGCCCCTAACCAGGAAATAACACTTATTAAGAAACTTGTAGAGAAATGAACTTGGCTTGGGGCATGTCAAGTGATTAAGAGACATTCTTCCAGTAACTGTCTAAGCAAAATGGGAATAGCTAGAAAGAGGACAGAGGGTCCAACTATTTTTATTATATGACAAGGGCAGGGCAAGTGGTAATGAGGCTACAGGTCACCAGGGCGAATTTAGCCTAATTAGGAGACCAAGCTTTTAAACTATGAGCTGGGCTATGAGAGTCACCTACAGAAACCTATAGAATTCTCAACACTGGAGATATTCAGAGTTCAGTTTCACTCCAAGGGATGAGTTAGGAATAAATAACTTGGCCCAAATGATAACAAACAACAAAATAGAGCGCCAGAGGTCCAGAGCAGGTCAAATGAACATAACACCTACTGTGAGAACTATGTGAGAACGCCTATGTGAGAACTTGGTGCTCAAGGTTGGTCATCTGGTGGTACATACTGAAGATAATTTACCTTGCTGTTAAGAGAACCACGTCACATACATAGTCAACTGTGTCTACCAATGACAAGGATTAATTAAAACTCCCTGTCCATATGTGATGGCTGAAGTGTCTGTAGTACTCACGAACCCATAACATTGAAGAGTCATAGGGATGTATTTTAACATGATGAGAAAGAACCAGATTTAATACGATTAGAAAGAACCTCAAGACATGTTTCAGAGCTGCCTCAATGCTTCCAGACAGAAGGTCCCTGCAGACACCAGTCTCTTTAGAAATCTAATCAGGGGACTTTCCTGGTGGTCCAGGGGCTAAGACTCTGTGCTCCCAATGCAGGGGGGCCCAGGTTCCATCCCTGGTTCCCTGGTTGGGGAACTAGATCCCACGTGCTACAACTAGGACCCAGTGCATCCATATATATATATATATATATATAAATTTTTTTTAAAGAAATCTAAGTAGTCCATTTAACTGTGAGGGCTGATCTTCTAGGACAACTTGCTGATCACAAGTTTTTGCTTCGAGAAAGTGCTGCCGAGTGAGACTCTTGAGGCTTCTGTACTCTTGTACATTCTTGCCCTCTCAGACTCTGAGAAAGCAGGGACGGACCTTCCTAGCCTCCAGGGCAGCTGAAGTCTGGAGGTTTAAGTGGTTAGTGTTATCAGACCTCTGCAGCGTCCTCACTAACAGGAAGTTTCCGCAGAGTTTCCATCACCGGAAATTTCCTGTGAGGAAGCCCTTACTGCACAAACAAAGAGCTCCTCAGCACCCCTACCCGACCCCCACCAGAACCTGCAGAGGTGGCTAAGGCAGAGTGGGCAGACGGGTGGGTGTAAACAGGAGCTGAGGGGCAGGGGCAGATAGCATGGGGAGAAATGAACTTCCTTTGGCTTGAGTTTGTCAGAACGTTGCTTACTAACTGGTGCATATTCACTTTCACCTCCTGGCCTGACCACACTGACCTTGGAGAGAAAAGACCTAAGGAGAGTAAAGAGTCTGCTGGTCAACCTCCACCCTTAACCTCCGAGTCTGTTTTCCCCCAACTGGACAACAAGGGAGGATGGTGATGATTAAATGAGATAGCTTAATCCACACATTAACAATGGTGAACTATAGGTGGTTCATGCTTGCGTGCTAAGTTGCTTCAGTCGTGTTTGACTCTCTGTGACTTTACGGACTATTGCCCACCAGGCTCCTCTGTCCATGGGATTCTCTAGCCAAGAATATTACAGTGGATTGCTGTACCCTCCTCCAAGGGATCCTTCTGACCAGAGATTGAACCCACATCTCTTATGTCTACCTAAAGTGGCAGGCAGATTTTTTACCACTAGCACCATCTGAGAAGCCATAGGCGGTTCAGTGGTAAAGAATCTGCCTGCAATGCAGGAGACTCAGGCAGGAGACAGGGGTTTGATTCCTGGGTTGGGAAGATACCCTAGGGCAAGAAAATGGCAACACATTCCAGTATTCTTGCCTGGAAAATCCCAATCCATGGGGTCACAAAACAGCCAAACAAAACTGGGCGATGAAACAAGAACAAAAATATCACATAAATGTAAAATAGGACTAGCCTTGTGGCTTAGCTGGTAAAGAATCTGTCTGCAGCGTGGGAGACCTGGGTTCGACCCCTGGGTTGGTAAGATCCCCTGGAGAAGGGAACAGCTACCCACTCCAGTGTTCTGGCCTGGAGAATTCCATGGACTCTATAGTCTATGTGGTTGCAAAGAGTCGGACATGACTGAGTGAGTTTCACTTCTTCACTTCATCATAACTGTATCTCCACTACAGCAAATGCCTGGATGACAGTGTGTTACCTGAAGAATAGATTGGTCTCTCCCTGGGTTGGCTGTTCTGTTTCCCAGTCTCTGTCAAGACTCTCGGAATGAATCAGACCACCAGCTATAGTAAGGGAGCACTCTGATTACACACCTGGATATTTGGGGGGAGGCATCAAGATTTCTTAAACAAGTTTTATTTTCCCAACTGTAAGGAGTATCTCCAAAATGTAGGAAACTGGCCTGAATGCTCTAGGCCATAGCCAGAGAGCAGCCTCCTGAATGAAGTCAGATAACTTTGGAAAAAAAAAACTTTGCCAAGATCAGAGTTTTAGAAAGAAAGGTCAATTGAGAGGTCTGTTTTGCTCTCTTCCAGTGATTTCGTGTTTCTCTGTTCACATATTTGCCATTCTTATGCGGGGAGTCTCCTCAGAATAACGTAAAACAAAATCACTCGTCCCCCATGATGAGGACAGCTTTTCAGTGAACACAACTGATTCTTTGTCTCATCTGGATTTTTAAATTTTATTTTTAAAACCATGATATATTGATACTTGTGGGCTTCCCTGGTGGTGCAGTGATTAAAAAATCTGCTTGTCAACACATGAGATGCAAGAGACATGGGTTTGATCTTTAGGTTGGGAAGACCCCTGGAGGAGGGCATGACAACCCACTCCAGTATTCTTGCCTGGGAGAATGCCATGGACAGAGGAGCCTGGCGGGCTACAGTCCAGGGTGTCACAAAGAGTTGGACATGACTGAGCAACTGAGCACATATTGATACTTATACTACTTGAAGGGGTAGACTCCACACTCAGACAATGTTTGCCACATAATACTCTGGCTTTTTAATTCTTTCTGGTGAACCTCTGGCCACATAACCTTGAAGAAAATTTTAAAACGGAACCTCACATTTCAAGATAATTCTGCAGGTTCATTCTTTCAAGGGTCAATACCACCGTCTTTTGTTTACTGACCTGTTGCAAAAACAGGCCTGCATTTCAAGTTTCTAGACTACAAAGAGGGAAATCCCCCCACCCAAGAGAGGGATAAAAAAGAAAATGCAACTCTTGAAGAAAGGAGGCCATGAAAACAGAGACTAAACATGTGACAGTGGAGCCTGTAGGTCAAATAACAAAAAAGGACAATACAGTCAGTCAACAGAGCGCACAGACACATATTTTTAATAATAACAAATTATGTTCAGCCTGGTTGGTATGGGACTGTATGATATTATCACGAGTGTCTTTTGTTTCAGCCCCCTCGTGAAGGCCTGCCTGGAGCCTCCCCTTAAAATCAAGTGGGTTCCACTTCACAAGCCTTTACTGAGCTCAAACCATGAAGCAGACATGGCCCCTGTCCCTAGGAGTCACTTTCCAGCAGGTGATGTGGACACGGCACTCAGTAACATATACCAATGAATTTCTGTGGAGGGACCAGCCTTGGAGAGGACAGGGGCTCTGCCCATCAGGGGAGAGGGAGAGGGACGGATGGCGAGGCAGGTGGTGCACAAGGGGACAAGGTCCTGCTGCGCGACCCAGAACACTGTATGGACTGCATGTCAGTCCTTAGCTGGTCACCCCCCTGCCCCACCCCAGCTGAAGCTGCTACCAGGCTGTGACTGGTTCTGAAACTCAAACATAGCCCTCCCATTCAGAGATGGACTTCCCACAGTGGTGAGTGGAGGCTGTAAAGAAATAACAGGTACTTGGGTGCGAAACAGAAGCTCTAGGACAAACTTCCTTCAATGCAAATCAATGGAGCTGAGCCTCAAAGCCTTCCCTCTGACTCAGGCCAGAACCACACCTCAGTGACTTACCATTTGTAACAATGAGAGACTTGAGGGAAAAATCCATTTAACTCTCTCAGCCTCTGCCTTGGGTTCGGCACTTTTCTGTCCATGATTTAATTCTCACCTCAATTCGAGAGAGAAATTTTTTTTTAATTCCCCAGGTTAGGCAGAGAAACTGCAAAGAAGAGAGATAAAGTGACTTTGCCTTTTAAGGACTTTTCCTTCCTAAGTTGGGGCTTAGAAAGCTAGTCATGGTCTTACTGGCCTTGACAAGACCTGCCACCAACCTTCTAGCCAGAGTGCCACAGAAGTTTCCCAGCCAGTCGGGGTGGGGGCAGTGGGATGTCCAGACCCCTCAGGGGCTCTACTGGTCAGACCCCTCACGGGCTGAGAAGTGTGGCTATGAGGTATTCCTCAGAACTTCATACTTGATTGAACCAACCAAAATGCAGGGTTCTCCAGTTGGTTTTGGTCACGCTTATCAGCTGGATTTATCACTCTTGTCTTTCATTATAATCCATAACAGCTCATGTTTTCTGAGTCAAATAGAAATAAATCAAACACCCAAAAGTCCACTCTCTTTTTATCTGGGAAGAACAAATGCTACCCACTCCAAGGCTTGGATACCAGTAGTCATGAGGGAGCCTTGAGGCTGATGAGTGGATTCCAACTAGTTGGGGGTGCTCAAGAGGAGGTAGGTGCTTCATGCAGGCTCACCAGGCGTGGGGTGGGGGGCAGAAGGACACACAAGGACAATGGGACACAGCTTGTTTGGGAAAACCCTAAGGAAGTGTCTGGAATGCTTCGAAAGACGGGAGGCAATGAAGGAGTTCTCTTGGCAAGTTTTAAAGCTGTATTAGCCCATTCTCTCCTCAACCTACATGGATAAAAATGTCTGTGGGTAGCTGTCTCCTCTTCTTCCTCTCCCTTCCCCCTCCTGCCCTTAGTTAATTGCAGCTGTGGTCAAGGGCCTGCAGCCAGAAGTCCCACAATGCACTTCTCCACAGGAAGTTCCCAAGATCTCTTCCTGAACAGGAAATTTCCTGTGGTCCAACAGACATTCCTCTCAGCGTTTATCACTCACATACATTTGTTTTGGCAGATACTGGGTCTTGGGTAAGAACAACAAGAAACGGTTGGAGGGAAAGCTACCTTGGGCAAAAAAATTTTTTTTAAAAAAAGCAGTTATTGTCAGGAGAAGAAAGTGTGACTGAATTAACTCCCATCTCAAAGGAAAATAAATAACTTGCAAAATGGACTCAAGAGATCTGAAATGTAAGAATGTAAATGTGAGAATGTAAATATCACTCCCATGGCTATGTAACATGTGAATTTTAATTTGTAACTCACAGTGAAGACACACTGGCTTTTGCGGGGCGGGGTGGGGGGGGCGGGTGTGCAGTGGCAGGGACCAACTTCAAAACACTTAGCAAAATTTCACTTGGAGAAAATTTTGGTCCTGATAATTAGCATGGATACAAAGTGATTTAGATTTCAAACACTTTTACAACTTCCTTACCTATATGCCCTCTGCCTGTTCAGTCACTCCAGTCATGTCCAATTCTTAGCGACCCTATGGACTATAGCCCACCAGGCTCCTCTGTCCATGGGATTCTCCATGCAAGAATACTGGAGTAGGTTGCTACGTCCTCTTCCAGGGGATCTTCCCAACAAAAGGACTGAACCCATGTCTCCTCCATGTCCTGACTTTCAGGCAGGTTCTTTACCCATTGAGCTACCTGGGAAGCGCTACCAGTTATGCCCTAATAGAACTTATTTCCTCACTTCAGAATCCTTCCTATCTCCCACCACTTCTACGGCCTCAGTCTACACTTTTCTGAGTGTCTCACAAACCAGTTATTTCACGTCTGTCTGTCTTCTCTGTAGCTGAGTCCACAGTTTGGGAAGCTACAATAGGCAGTAAGAGAAAAGTGTGAGTACTTGTGAATTACCAGCATCATTTTCCCTCCTAACTGGTGTTTCTGACTCCTGTCTTACCAGACATCATTCTTCACATAGTTCCCAAGGTATTTTTTCTAAATACGCAAAAGGAGCATGCCACTTCCTTGCCTAAACTCCTTCAAGGACACCCACAGGTTTGAGGGTAAAATTTAATTCCATGCCCTGAGCACTAAGCACAGCAGGCCCTTTCGGCCTACCTTCCCAGTTTTATTTTACTAGCATGAATCATCATTTCTTTTTCTCTTCCTCAGACCCATCCTGACCTTGGCGTTCCCTCATTTGTTGCTGTTATTCAGTTGCTAAGTCGTGCCTGACTCTTTGTGACCCCCCTGGGCTGCAGCGTGCAGTACTGCTCTGTCCTTCACTCTCTCACGGAGTTTGCTCAAACTCATGTCAATGGAGTTGGTGATGCCATCCTCTGCCATCTCATCCTCTGCTGCCCCCTTCGCCTCCTGCCTTCAATCTTTCCCAGCATCAGGGTCTTTTCCAATCAGTCAGCTCTTCACATCAGGTAGCCAAAGTACTGGAGCTTCAGCTTCAGCATCAGTCCTTCCAATGAATATTCAGGAATGATTTCCTTTAGGATTGACTGGTTTGATCTCCTTATAGTTCAAGGGACTCTCGAGAGTCTTCTTCAGCACCACAGTTCAAAAGCATCAATTGTTCAGCACTCAAGCATCTTTACAGTCCAACTCTCACATCTGAACATGCCTACTGGAGAAACCAGTCCTTCATGATATCACCTTAAACACGTTCTCTTTCCCTAAGGCACTTGCTTCTCCTCTGTGAATCAATGACATGAACTGCATCCCTGATCACCCTATATTCTAATTTGCTGGCTAGTTATCTGTCTTCCACAGAGGCAAGGTCTTTGAGGGCAAGAACCATCTTATTTACTTTTGGAATCACAGTACAAAGGACTGTGCCTAACACATAATGGTTGATAGGTATTTGTTAGAAAGATAGTCTGAAGAGTAAAGATACTCTTTTGTGTGGTAAGAAAAGCTAGGGGAATATTCTTTTGTTTCTACTATAAACAAACAAATAAACAGACCACACAAAGCTATCTTGCTGCTGGTGCTAAGTCACTTCAGTCGTATCTGACTGTGCGACCCCATAGACGGCAGCCTACCGGGCTCCTCTGTCCTTGGGATTCTCCAGGCAAGAACACTGGAGTGGGTTGCCATTTCCTTCTCCAGTGCATGCATGCATGTTAAGTTGCTTCGGTTGTGTCCGACTCTGTGTGACTCCATGGACAGCAGCCCACCAGGCTCCTCTGTCCATGGAATTCTCTAGGCAAGAACACTGGAGTGGGTTGCCATTTCCTCCTCCAAAGCTATCTTGTGTCATAAGCATTCGAGCAATCTTGTATTTTAGTGATGAAACCCACAGAACTGAAATCCTTTCCCTCAGGTCATGTAGTCTTGGGATGTCCATTTTCTCCCATGTGTAATATCAGCCCTATTTATTTTACTTGGGTTTTAGCTGTAGTGGGATGCCTGGTGGTCTGCCCTTATGACCCTATAATCTTTCCTGCTGGGCTTACTTAACCCCTTTCTCTGTGAGTTCAGCCTTGCCTAGATTCCAGGCCCAAACCTGTCCTTCATCAAAAACAAACCAAAAAAGCATCTTCTAAGGGGTCAGGGTAATACAGGGTAGCAGTATACTAGTAGGTACAAAATAAGCTCCAAGGATATAATGTACAATGTGAGGGATACACATTAACGGCTATCTGCTTCTGGAGCCAAGTTTCCAAAGTTAATGCTAGACCCCAGATCCCAACTACCAACAGCTGGCTTGCCTACCTGGCTCACCAATGACAGTCCCAACTTTCCTCCCATGGTCTGATACTGAAACCTTCCCAATTTCCCTGACTTTGGGCTCTCAGAAACAGCCCTATGTACGGCACGAGTTGGATTTGCTGGAAACATCACAGTGGAAGACCAACAAATGATGTCCAGGCTTTTACAGGAGAGAGGATTTTCCACTGAAGAAGGGATGTCTAAATGCTTCTCGAGGAGGAGGAGGAGGGACTTTCCTGGTGGTCCAGTGGATAAGCATTCACCTTACAATGCAGGGGACGTGGGTTTGATCCCTGGTTGGGAAATTAAGATCCCACATGCTGTGGAGCAACTAAGTCTGCACACTGCAACTACTGAGCCTTTGCACAGCAACCAGAGTCCATGTACCACAGTGAAAGATGCCACATGACCTATGAAGACCTTGTGTGCCACAGCTAAGAGCCGATGTAGACAAATACATAAATATATCCTAAAAAGGATGAGATAAAGCCCTCTTTAAAGAATTATCCCACAGCGCTGTTCAATTCCTTAAAACAAAAGAGATGAAGGAAGCCTGTAGAGAGAAAACCTGTCAGTGCACAACCTCAGTGTCCTTGGTGGGTTCCAGGCATGGACAATACACAGCTAGTGCTCTGTTTCAATGCTAAGTGAATATACTAAAAGCCACTGAACTCTAAATAGGTGAGCTGTATGGTCTGTTGATAAAGTTGTTATAACAGAGTAAGCCCACTACATGTGTCTAACTGCAGGTCTCCAGCCCCATCAGCCTGGACTGTGGACATCTCCACCATGTCTTACACACACTGCATCTCAGTTATCCCATGTTAGGGATCAAATCCAAGGGCAAGTACCTTTTTCTTAATCTAACGGTTATTTGTGGGATCCCTATTGGCTTCATTAGTGAAAGTTGCTCAGTCCAACTCTTTGTGACTTCATGGACTATACAGTCCATGGAATTCTCCAGGCCAGAATATTGGAGTAGGTAGCTGTTCCTTTCTCCAGGGGATTTTCCCAACCCAGGGATCAAACCCAGGTCTCGTGCATTGGAAGCAGATTCTTTACCAGCTGAGCTACCAGGGAAGCCTTTCATTAGGGGATGTACCAAAAATGGTGTTTACGGAGTCAGACAAATTAATAAACTGTACCTGACTTTACTCTCTTATTATACAGGGGAAACAAATGGTAAGTGATGGATAAGAATCGGTGCCACCTTTAAGACAATTTGGACCTTATAATGCCTGTGGTCACTCTGGGAGAGCTGGTCAGTTGTTCCCACTCTTTTATTCCTGCCCCACCAGGCAGGGTAGAGAAGACACGGGTCGAGATTCTTACTCTGCTACTTACTAGCTCGAAGACCTCAGACGAGTCATCTATCTTGCTTACCAAGACTGTTTCCCCATCTGTAGGCTATGGGTGACGCCAACTGGCTTGTGGGTTGTTGTGAGGGCTAAGGAGAATGACAAATGTCATGGGGCTGGTATGTAACACTGTGAAGGTGAATCATAACAGGTGAATGGAATCTTGGCCAAAGAGGAGAAGATGACTTATTCAATGTGCTTTTCTCCTTTCCTTCCTGCTCTGGGCAGAAAAGCCTCAAACTCAGTCTACCCTCTTGCCTCCAATGTATCACAATCTGTCCTTTTTGTATGAGTTTCATTTGCAACGCCTTCCTTCTATACAGGTCAGTAGCTGAACTGGAGACTGGGATGTCTGCATTTTATTTGTGTAAAGAGGAGTCTTTACTCAGAGACAAAGGGGAAAAAAAAATCTGAAGAATGTGGTCAAGGTCATCTGAGCATCACCAGCTGAAAGGATGGATTTGCTGTGGGCGCTCAGATCAAGTTCACTGTGTTATCTTCCTAGGCTTACCGAATTTGAGCTAACAGAAAAGGGTGGGGGCCTCTCTGCATCTTGGCCAGCAATCACTGGGTTCTCACTATAGGCCATGCACCGTACTCAGTGAATGTCTTTAGGAAGTCAACTCTGGATAACCTGCAGTGGCTCCCAACTGTAACTCAAGATGTTCCCCTTTGGGTCCAAGACTTCCCATGTGGTGGCCTGATTTCCCTGGAGAGTGTCCCTCCTCCATGAGTCACTACCAAGGCCAGAACAGCTGGTGTTCTGCTGCTAACAGGGCTCAGTTCCAAGGACAGGGAATTGCAGGCAAGAAGTTTTGTAAGGCAGGCCATGCCCTGGGGCACCCTGTCCAGCAATGGATGGACAGAGCTCTTGGACATCAATATCAGTGTTCCCTCCAATTTTATCCATGTTTAAATTTATCTTTTAAATATATTCCTCTTTAATTGCTCTTGCTCTGTTTTTACAAATATTACACTCTGAGGTTCAATTTGAAGGAAGCAGTCATAGAGATTAAAGGAAAAAAATAGCATCAATGCAATTTGCATCCAATGAGACACACACATAAACGCACGCATGCTGATTTACTCTAGACAACTCATGAACACAGAACCTCGAACAATAGAAGGTTAGGCAAATGACACAGTATTTATGCTATTTTCTAGAGGGGTGCCATGAACACTAATGAAATATTGCCTTGGTCCATTCAATGGTCACAAAACATGTTAAGATGTGTAAGATGATTAATTAAGTTTTGTGGGCAGTTACAATGAACACAGACAGTGTAGGTCTTCCCTTTGAAGTATTTACTCCCAAATGGAAGAGAGAAAACAAATAAATGTATGCTTCAATAGCCAATACCACTGACATCTGCATGGGGAGATAACAAGATACCATTTGTCTCTGGGAACCACCAAGGAAAATAATAGCTCTCTCCTGCCAACATCCAGACTCCTAATGAAACTGATGCCCACAAATCCAAGATGACTGTTTTTATTCTGCATAGCCCCAACAAAGGGGCAACAGTTTCAAACAAGGCTAAAATGATCTTGAGCGATTAAACATATAGGTGCAATGAAATCTGCAGGTATGAGAGTCAGGTGCCTTGAGTAACACTGACCTCTCTGCTCACTGAGTATCTCTCCTTCGATTCCACAGCTAGCACTGGGAGGCTATTTTTAATTTCTAAGGCTTTAGACAGCTGAGTCTGGTTAGAATAAGATATCTAAGCACGCAAGCATCAGTGAGGCACCAAACACCCCAAGCTCACATTATAAAACTTGCTTGTACCCACGCAGCAGAGAAAAAAACGTGCTCTGGGAGTCCCTGGACCAGAATGGTCAAAACTGTCCTGAGCATTAGACAGAGGCTGGCTTTACAGGCAGCATCTCCCCTGTCTTTGAGCTCAGCCAGCATGCAGGTCCTACAGCTATTTTAAGTGTACCTTGGAGCCACTTATACCAGCACACCCACACTGAGGTCTAGGATGGAGAGAAAGGGGCAGAGGGAGGGAAGGAGGCTGACTGACTGACTGGGTTTTACTGCTCCTTTCCCGGACTTCCGTGGACTCCCATTGTGCTCTAAGAAAGCAAGATTCAGCGGGCGTCAATGCTGTGGGCTATATTTATCCCCATCCAGCTGCCCAGTTGCTGAGCTTTTCACAATTACAAACAGCGGGAGAACAAGATGCCTTCCAGAGGGACCGTTTTCTCATGGCATTTATTCTAGATCTCTCTGGGATGATCTCAGCAGTCATATCTTTTTGATAAAGGAAAAAAAGGGGGAGAAGGAAAAACCCAGAGGTAGTGAGCACAGTTCTCTGGTGCAACAGAGGGTTATTTCTTCTAGACACAAAAGGAGGATGGTACCTTCCTCCCTGGGCTTTCTTTACCATGCAGCCAGGTTGATACCTGGGAAATCAACCAAAGAGTCAAACAGAACCGCACAAGGTAACTGCAAGTTGAGGTAGCTATGCATCCCTGGCTTTCTTTCCCACCTTCCAAGAGGCAAACCGGAGCAGAAGGTATTAACAGAGGCAGGGAGGTATGCTGCTGGCTTTGAAATCCGACTTGGACTGAATCCTGGCTGCCACTGTCCATCTGTGTGACCTTGAGTAATGTCCTCGAGTTTTCTGAAGTCACCTGTTCTAATAGTCCCTTGAGAGAGTAACTTGGTTTTTATGAGATGACATGCAGAAGGAAGAGTGGGCATCCTTTGGCTTCCTCTGAGTTTTTCTAAAACACTTTCTACAGTCCCGCCCAGCCCAGTCTGGAGCATAATGTCCTCTGGACCAGGCACCTGGAGTGAGCAGCCCAAGGAAGTCGAGAAAACTAGGTCTAATGGACCTAGAGATTGTTTTACTGAGCGAAGTAAGTCAAACAGAGAAGGAGATGTATGCTATGACATCCCTTATATATGGAATCTAAAAATGAAAATGATACAAATGAACTTATTTACAAAAAGAAAGAGACTCACAGACTCTAGAACTAACTTATGGTTGCTGGGGGGAAGGATGAGGGGAAGGGATAGTTAGGGAGTTTGGGATGGACATGTACACACTGCTATATTTAAAATGGCTAATTAACAAGGACCTTCTGTACAGCACATGGAACTCTGCTCAATGTTATGTGACAGCCTGGATGGGAGAGGAGTTTGGGGGAGAATAGATACATGTATATGTATCGCTGAGTCCCTTTTTTGTTCACCTGAAGCTATCATAACATTGTTAATTGGCTAAACACCAATAGAAAATTAAAAGCTTAAAAAACTTCATAAAATTAAAGGTATCAACAAGTGAGTGGAGGTACAATGCTCAGAGCAATGCCTGGCACATACCCAGCATGGAGTGTTTGCTATTATTTCACCCACCAAAAGCTCTGATATTATTTTCTACTGTTCCAATACTAGAATACAGAATTTCAAAATACTTTTAAAAAATAGATTTTAAAGGATTATTCCTTAGAGTCAAATGTTAAAATTTTTACAGCTTGAAGTATTAGCAGATGGGAACTTGGTTATTCTTTAATAGTGCATCCCCCCACCCCAGCAACTAGGATTTCTACCAATTATACTATAATCATACAACATACAATTCTATCATTCTATTTCCTATTCTATAAATTATTTTTCCAACACTGACTGCTTTTGTTAAACAAAGGATTGCTATTAATTCTCAAATAAAATAACTGTTTAGAGCTTTTTGAGTCACTTAGATGGAAATAAAACCTAATGCTTTTAAATTTCCTTCCTTTTCTCTCCCTTTACTGCAAATAAGGGTTATTTGGTCTTACAGTAGATGAAGGAAAATTGAACCCCATTAGCAGATGAGACCTGAATCTGAACAAGGATTAATTTAAATGTAATCTATCAGAATCACATGGCTCCCATTCAGGAGTGTGGATTTTGTCTAAAGTAAGTGCTTTAGCTGACTCTGGCCAATACTGCCACTGTGAAAGCAGGAAGAAAGGCATCTCCTCTAACTCTCTCCAGGTAAAACCTGATTTGAACAAAGGGACAAAACAGCATAAACAGAGAGAGCGACACATTATCTAAATGTTCTGTGCCCGGGCTTCCATGGCGGTCCAGTGGTTAACACCCCGCACTTCCATTGAAGGGGGTGCGGGTCAACCCCTGGCAGGGAACTAAGATCCCCCATGCAACAGAGGGAAGCCCAAAAGCCCAAAATCCAATAAAAATAAATAAACGCTATGAACAGAAAGAGGGCCAAGCGCAGCCTTCGGTTTCCAAGCTCTGTGTGCATGTATTTACTGTGTGTGTGTATGTATACATGTGTGTGTTACATGACTGCGTGCATGTGTATATATGTATATAAATATATTCTATAAAAATATATAAATATAAAATACATTTACTTGTTTGTATACATACTTTGTTCCTCGTTTTAGCTCTCAGAACTGACTCCTCTGCTATCTTCTTGAGCTACCCACCACATGATAAGTGCTGTCAATGATACACTGACATCTTCTTTCCTCCAAAGGGGTCCTTGAAATGTCTCACTTATCTCTTCTCCCCAAAACTGTAGTCCTAACTTATTATGTGCTTGGAATCGACACCCGAAGATTCTAGTCAAGCAGGTCCAAGGTGGAAAATGGAATCTTTGTAAAAAGCTCATTAAGTGACTCTCTTGTACACCTGGACCTGAGGACCCTTGGTTTAAGCACTGGGAAACACAGAAGTATTAACAAGTATGAAAATAACGGTAGATATTAACACTGACATGGTGCTATGTAGTAGTCACGGTACTAAGAGCTTTACAGAAGCTAACTAGTTTGTTATTAATCTGCATGTTGATTTCTTTATTGAATTAAAAGGTGCTGGTGTAAAAACAGAACTAACTGGGTTTTATCTAAATTATTCCTTTGAAATGTAGACCCAAAACAACTGGAAAAAGAACAGAAAGTCCCCAAAGTTAGAAGAAGGAAAGAAATTGTAAAGATCAGAGCAGAAATAAATGAAAAAGAAATGAAGGAAACAATAGTAAAGAATAACGAAACTAAAAGCTGGTTCTTTGAGAAAATAAACAAAATTGACAAACCGTTAGCCAGGCTCATCAGGGGAAGAAGGAAGAAGAATCAGGTCGACAAAACTAGAAATGAAGGAGGAGAGGGTACAGCAGACAATGCAGAATACAAAGGATCATGAGAGATTGTTATGAGCAACTATATGCCAATAAAGTAGATAATCTGGAAGAAATGGACAAGAGTCTCAGATTATTCCTTTGATTTCTTATAACAAAGGAGATGAAATAACTTGTTTCCATTCCCTGGACATAGGAACACTGGACTGAGGAACACTGGACATAGGAACACATAGGAACAAAGAGATAACTACCTGCCCCTTAAGGAACAACTTACAAAAATTATACACAAGCAACATTTGTGATACAAGTTGAACTTGTCAAGGTTAAAAACAAATTATTGATAGTAATAATAATTTCAACTGACAGTGAAGTTTCTTCCTGAGAAGGTTTAGGTTGACATATACAAGAAACATGTATTTTAGACAATCTCCCTATGGCAGAGAGACTGTCAGAGTTTATCAGAGTTGGAAGAAGTTAATTTTAGCTCTACTCTCTTTTCCCAGGCTCCTCTAAAACAACGCCAAACAGATTTTTAAGAAGACACAAAGACACCAGGAAGAGGAGATGAGAGGAAGAAATTACGGGGGAAAGGGTGGAGAATAAAACAGAAAAACAAGCCAGAAACTTGAAAGCAGGTGAACTAATGGTAATTTACTCTGAAGAGCCTGGAAGGCAGAATTATACACTCATAGATGAGGAAGCTGTGAAACAGTTCAGTGTAGAGGGCAGCAGCCTGGAACTACTGGTGTGGGTTACACCTGAGATCCTGGACCATTGTATTACTGCACCTCCCCTACCCTGGCAGGAGATTCCAAGTTCATGCTCTAGAGTCAGTAAAATATAATACATCCCAAAGAGCTACACCAAAATGACAAAGTGGAATTAACTGAACACATACATGGAGGATTAAATGTGTGTACATTGACCACTGAGACCTCCCGACCCCTTCTCCCACTGCATTCCCAGGATGTTGGCAGCTGGACTCACAGGGTCTCTAGGATGGTTACAGAAGCATCATTCATCTCTGGGGAATCTGAGCAGCCAAAGACAAAAAACCTGGAGATATTCCACTATAGGTATCTCAAGCAAATGCCCAGGCTGGTTACTCTTCTGGACAAGCCCAACCATGGGTGTAGAATTTCCAATCAGTGTGCCACCAACTGAGCAGACAAGCGGACAACATGAGCAGACAAGCAGAGATCGCCAGGAGTTTGAGCATAAAAGGCAGACAGCGAAACAAAACCAACTAGCCAACAAACAGAAAAAGGCAATATGGAGAAAACAGAGACAATGTCGGGAAGATGGAAAACAGTAGAGTAATTATGTTTTGATAAGAGAAGATATTGTAACTCTGAAACAAAGACAAAATGCTAGAATGAGGAATATGTCCAGAATGACCAAAAAAAAAAAAAAATGCAGCTGTAAAGATAAGATGTCAGGAATAAAAATTCAATAGAAGTAGGATATAAAGTGGAGAGATCTCTTAAAGAAGATCTCAAAATATAAGTAGGTGGAAAACAAAAAAGGTGAGACAATTACAGGACCAATTCCCTAATAATGCGAGTCCCAGGGACAGAAAGCAGAAGAAATTTCCCAGAATTCAAAGAAATGAACAGGCAGATTAAAATGACATGAAACAATTAACACAGACCTAATATCATGGAACATGACAGGGAAATCCTACAACCTGGAGGATAAAAATTTTCCCAGAGGACAAAGAGGCAAACAAAAATAGTCACACAAAGGACTAAGAGGCAGGAGGGCACGCTCATCTCAACAGTAGCGCCACTGGACCATGCGCGATGGAGCGATGCCTTCAAAATTCTGCGGGAAAAATCGTTTCCTGCCTGGAGTTGATCAAGGACAGGGAAAAAAAGATGTTTTCAGACAGTCTCAAAAAATTTACTAGCTACCCTCTCCCTTCCAGGAAGCTATTGGAAATGGTTCTTTATTAAAATAGGGAATAAACTAAAGCAGAGAAAAGCATGGCATTCAGGAAGCTCAATCAGACTCAAAGAAGAGATAAAGGGAAGAAACGTCCAGATGGCTGTTGGGCACCAAGTTAAGCCAAGATCAGAACAGGTGGAAGGCTCTAAGAGTCTCTGTTTCTTCAGGTTTTGTGACACCAACAGAATCCAAATGACCAAAAAGGAGGTGAGGCAGAGTCTGAATTAGCAACAAGCACATAAAAAGCTAAGTACTATACACATTAAAATGGTAAGTACATCAAAATTATTAACCCCAGTGGAAACAGAGTTACAGGAAAAGTCATCCTAGTAGAGTATATGAAAGTGAATGTGTTAGTTGCTCAGCTGTGTCCTCTCTGACTCTTTGGGACCCCGTGGACTGTATAGCCTGCCAGGTTCCTCTATCCATGGGATTCTCCAGGAAAGAACCCTGGAGTTGGTAGCCATTCCCTTCTCCAGTGGATCTTCCCAACCCAGGGATCGAACCTGGGTCCCCTAGCATTGCAGGCAGATCCTTCACTATCTGAGCCACGAGAGTATATGTGAGTCAGATGCAAATAACTTTATCTAATCACAAGATGTAAACACTAAATACTGATCTATCCAAAATTATGATTATTGGGATGCTTCCACAGGAGGGGCTGCAGTAGAGGACAAGAGGATAAACAGTCATCTTCCATGATGGGACAACATGAGATAATGTCTAGAGGTGAAAAATGAAAACACAGCAACAGTGGCACGTAGTTCAAGAATTGGAGATAAATGATAAAAGAACCAGTTCAAACATTTACAAGTGTTTGCCTCCAATGAGCAGGAAATCGAGAGTGGGAACAACAGAGTAGGGGCATGGAAGGTTTTTGTAACTAACGTTGTAGAATTGTTACCTGTTTAAATTCCCTACATAACAATATTGATAACCAGAAGAATCATAATTATCAGAGAAGAGGTGACGATGGTTTTGGGGAGGAGGGACCCAGGGCCAACCACACAAGATGCTAGGCTTCATTTCATCCAATGACAATCCACACGTGGCCATAACGTTGCTACACTTCATAGATCACTTTTTACAAATTTTTTTTAAATGACAGAATTATTGGGTTTGGTTATACACCATGGTGGGAAAAAAAGACC